>JZKD02S1673229.1:797951-820897 GCA_000966675.3 Picea glauca
TTATCATTGTATATATCAGTTTGTTTTCATGCTTTTTGTAATATATATATATATATATATATATATATATATATATATTAAAACATGCATATAAAATAAAATAAACAAAATCTTCGTTCATGTCATTTCCTAAGGACTGTAATGTTATGTTATTCGTAGGAAAAGTTTATTGCGAGACAACGGACTTGAGGTACTGAAAGTCTCGAAATGCACAGGTACTCATGTCAAGCCTCTCACAATGAAAAAGGTAATGAATGAATAATCTTTGGACTGGCAATATAAGAGCTCATAAAGGTATGAAATCCCATTTTTGTTTTTAAATTCCGGATAAAAACTCTGAAAAGTACAATAAATAAATCATTGTTGTTTAAAAAAAAAAGTTAAAAAAAAAATTCTCTCTCTAAGTAAAGCCATATGTACAACAACTTGCCTAAACTCCTTTACCCTCCTCCTTGGCCACGGTAAATCATTTTCTCACCTGATCATAGACGTCTAATCAATGAAATTTCCTTAGAACTGAGGGGACTCGCTTCGGTCATTGGAAATTCTCGAACATATTTTCAAGAAAGAGAGCAGGTTGTGTTTTTCATTTTTTTACTCTGGCTGGATCGTAAACATGTCTAGGTTAATCCTAACCTTATTGGTTTTCCTAATAGGAATAACTGATTGGCTTTTCTCAAGGAAGTTCCCTAGACTAAAGGTCAAAAATTTTTCATTAAGAAGTCCTCTGAAACCCTTCATTTTTTAAGGCAGGCGAGAAGATTGACCCAGAGTGATTTAAATGAGTTTACAGACTTTGATCCTTTTTCAAACAGATATCTTCCTGAATGTATTGCATACTCATTGATTTCCCCGACTTCAGTTCTAAAAAAAAAATTATACGGACAGATGGTGAAAGGAAATTCAATATTGATTGCCCCCATCTAGTTCAAAGAGATCAAGAAAGGAAATTCATACTTATTGATTGCCCTCATCTCAACATTTAAATGCTCACGAAAAATGAAGTGGTGAAAGGAAATTCAATGTGGGAAGGTAGATAACTTCACCGTGGTACTTAAAAGGCTCGCTGGCAGTGAAGCAATATCCTCATATCTAATAAAAGCTGTTATACACGAGTTAAAAGATACTTTGGTAATTTATCTTCTTTTTAGTTGGATTCTATCATAGGTTTCTAATATCTCCTTATTGGACACAGCGTAAATACTTGCCTTGATGCAAACAGAATCACGAAAATCCTGATAAGATTGATTAATTGGGTTTTGATTATCTTACACAGTTTTGAGGTTAGCTTTAGGATAAGAAATCTATTGAAAACCTACCTCGAGATAGTCAAAATTTTTGTTTTTGTAGAGTTTTCAAGGTTGACATTGATACCCTAATCTTGTTCATTTTTTCTCCTTATTTGTCTCACAGAGACAAATCTTTGACTCCATTACCCAATGAAGGCACTTGGTCTACGTGTTCTTCTCGTCCCACAAGGAGATGAGATCCCTAGATGGAGCCTAATGTTGACACAAAGATTAAATTTCTCCACCCTTTAAAAATGAAACTTCATCTTTTCCTGAGCCATGGAGTCGCCCTTAGTCCAAAATAGAAGGGAGTCAAAACCACCCATTCATTTTCAGGTTTCAAAATTCAGTTCTTCTCGAGGTGTGATCTTCAACTATCCCTTTTTTCCTGGCGCCGAAATCCTGAAGCCATTTCAAAATATTAAGAAATATAAAGTAAAAAGGAGGAAGAAATGAATGTTACTTTTTCCGTTGTTTACCACAAAGCACTCTTTAATTCGTAATTAATCAAATCCCTAAACACAATTATCTCTCCCTTAGTATTTCGTGATTCAATGTTCTCTCTACTAAAGCGTTTTCAAACTCTTCTCCTTTGAACTCCCAGTCCCCGAGTTTCGGAAAAGTAAAAATTAAAAAATAATTGTCCACTAATCATGATTAATTAAAGTTCTTTAATATGAATGATTAGTGCCTCACTAATCCCATCACAATTTCACGATCCAGGGTTTACTTGTGACATATCCCCTGATAGCAGGATCCCCTGAGTTCCTAAATGAGAAATCATGTTTTCTTTAAACAAACCCTAAGGTTAAAAGATTAAATTGTTTTCAAAACATGATTAATGATGACTCAGCTACTTTTTGATTTTCAGGAATTAAGGAAGGCAATGACTTTCGAGTTTTCAGTTTTGAAATCGCTGATATATGACAGTATTAATAATGGGTAAATGCAAATATTTTTGATGTGAGTTCGTATCTATAAGTTTATCTTTCAAATTAAAGCATTTATCCTTCATTGATGGTATCAGTATGCTCACTACAACACAAATTTAGAGATTAATAAAGATCTTGTGTGTCGAAGTTCATTCATACACTTTTCTCTGTAAACAGGTTTCTGGTCCAGTATAACCACCATGGCGCCCAAGAAGTCCACCAAGAAAAATGAGGAAGTTGCAGAGGTCTTAGGCCCATACGGAGATGTTGTATCTGATACAATACACCATGGCATAGATTCCATAAAATCTTGGAGGCAGATTTTCAAAACTCTCGATTATGAGATTAAGAACTTCCACCATGATGCCGACAACAAACTCTGGGATATAGCAGAGTCTGAAATTCACAAGGTGGCTACGTGGCCATGACTCATGACTTACAAAGACATGATCAGTTGGGCTTTAGAGCAAGCGGACGTGCAAACGAGGGGTCGACATTAGCTCCTTCAGACCAGAACATATACAAGTAATGTATAAACTGTCTTCTTGTACCAAATAAATTTATAATAAAGATTTTGTCAGTGAGTTTTAGAGGAAAGAATTTTTTGAGTCAAACCAAATGTATCCCGACATAATAAAAGACAGGTGGAGAAACAAAGAAAAATCCAGGGCCGTGTTGACGGGTGAAATTGACCGCTCGTCAACTGGAGGAGTGAATCCGGTCCAGGGTTGTCTACTTAACCCAAGTTGTTTGGATTGATCCACTTCGATGGGTTTAGCGGCTCCGTTGGTCGATCTAAGTCCTAAGAAAATGAAAAAACAAAACTAAAGAAGATAACTTAATAAAAAAAACACTCGCTGAAAGATATATACAAATATACAATATACCTACARTTCACTAACTAATATTTATAAAATAGCTCTACGATATATCTATAGGATCATATCTCTAATATATGTGTAATATTTACAAAATGCAAATTTTAATCTAAATCTGYGAAACTCAAATATGGATTGATTTATGACAGCAAAACTATCATTCAGTCTTTTTGATTTTTTATAACTTTTTAAATAAGAAACGAAATAGCTAACTATCTAATTGAAAATAGAGAGGAATAGTAGAATGTTTTTAGATTAAAGGAACTTTCTATATTGATTAAACTAATAAAATAAAACTAGCAAACTGACCTGTAATCACATCTCCTATTTGTCCTGTGTACAGTATCCAATTTCGTTGTTTGATGGAGTAAACCATAACAGATTTTCCAAATGATTCTCGTAAAAGTGAAGCAGTAATGATTGAATTCTAATGACAGAACATATAAGAGAAGTAGTGACAACAATTTTATGATTTTACAAATGGTCACATTAAGATAAATCTGGCTGTAAAAATTTGTATATAATTGCTCATTGAATAAAGAAGATTAATCTTCTAATCATGAAATTTGAACAGAGTAATTTTTGTATATAATATGAGGGACATAAAACATGGACATCATATAAATTTCATCACATCAATTTGTAATAAACCATGATATCTAAAGTAGTCACAATTTAATTACAAATCAAAATGACCAAAACTTGAATAAAAATACGATATATCGAAGCTAAAGTTGTCCCAATATCCACTTCCATTCAAGTATGTCAATCATAAATCCATAGTTTTTTCTCCCAGGCAGCGATGGTCTTTAGTTTACAAAAAAATACATTTATATAGGTTACATGATCAAAACGTTTCTTGTGGATATCATCTAATTTGTTCCAAAAATTGTTGGGGATGCAACCTCCCAGATTCTACTTGATATCAAAACTAACAGCCTGTTCGAAAACAACATAAAAAATAGCATGCTGAGAGATGACACCAGTGGCTCAAATATCCTTTAGAAATCGTAGGTTCCTGTAAAAACAAAAAAATAAAATATTTTAGATGTACTTTTGGTTATAAAAACAGGAAATTCAAATTCTAGTAACTAGCTACAGAATCTGTAATTAGTTGTAATAGCCAATGCAATCAAAACAAACTAATCTTAATCAGAAAAATAGTTTATTGAATCAAATCGTATATCATAACTTAAGAATGACCAAATCATGCTAAAATTAAACAAAATCATACCTCCCATCATGAAATCAAATCGAATCATGATGGTTGTAGCTACTTATATGTTTTTTCTTTTAAATAACACATGTCCTGTAAATGTATAACTTGTTGGCAGACTGGTTGAATATCCTTCGGATTGATCAAGGGTTCATAGTGTGAAGTTGAGACACATGGCTGGACGGGTGAGATGGGTGTTGTGGGATGCTAATGCACAGGACTGGAGAAGTCACAAATGTTTCAACACTTGCAAATAGACCAAAACACTCCCTTCATCCATAGAAAAATATGAGATTTGACCTCTAAAGGATTAGCTATATCTCTATAATGATCCAATTTCTGGGGAAACCACCCACGACGAAGGTAAAAGGGCTCATTTTGGTTCTAGGTTTTCAAGGGTTTGATCTAATTCAAAACCATTTTCTCAGAATCGCTCACGCAAAAACGTGTCTCTGGGAGGCAATTACGGGGTCAAATTTAAGAAGTATTCAATTACTTCCAACTGCATAGACCTATTTTTTCTCTGCAACCATCGAATGTCAACATGAACTCTTGAGAAACTGTTAAATTAAAACCCTCGAAATTTTCAACAAACACACGCCAGTCATTCCTTTCTATGTCATCTCTGGCATTATCAAATGATAACAATGTCTGGACACCATTGGGCATAATCCTCACCACAAGCACCATGGATAACAACAAGGAATCAACAGGGGATTCGGTAGTAGGGTTTGACAAAACAAGCACAGAGCCATTGCCCCAAACTTCCCCAACACAATGCAAAGACAACTCGAAATGGTAGGCAGGAGTGTTAATTACCATGCGTGTGAGAGAAGTCATGTACATCGAGGCCATGCAAAAAAATAATACCATGTTGTACTTGGAATGACACATTGGCATAATGGTACACACAAATATCATAACAATTGAAAACAATCGTATGCATATCCATGATTTGATCACAAAATCAATATGTCAAATAAACAATTGAATCAAAGATTTTATAAATTAAAACCCCATTAACATTAGTCGAATGCTAAACGGGTGGTGGTTTAATACATATGTAACCAAGGTTTGTTCGAGACCAAGGGGTTATAACCATGAAAACAACCATGTTCATAACAAAATAAGACAAATCGACAATAAACCATATGAACATTAACCCTTTGATGAAATCAAACATGAATTCCAGCTGTGAGTTTTCATGCTCACAATCATGAAAACAAAATCAAAAAGCAGGCATGTAGAAAGCGACGAGTAACAAATGTTATTTAATAAAAAAGATTGTGACGAGTGACGAGAATTTAAAAAACCCTGTGTAGGCAGCTTGTAAAAATATAGATTAATATGGTTGCCAACAATGGCGACACACTGGTAGAAGCAGTTATCTCTGCCAAATGAACAAGTCCAGATTAGGATGATCAGAAAAAACTTCGAATTGAAAACAACTAAGAAACTGTTTGAACATCATTGTCAATTATAAAACATTCCAATTTCATATTGCTTGTTATTTTAAAAGACAAAAACTGATGACAATCTCAACAAAAGAGAGTCACGATGTTAAGGTTAAAATCTTCAATACTGTTGACAGAGCCACTACTTCCAACAGGTGTCCATAGCCTTGACAGGGATGCCATTTAACCCACTCCGATATCTGTATCCTACCAAGAAGTTCCAGATCAGAACGAAGAACATTTAAGGTCAAAAGATTCCATATCTGAGAATTTTCATATACCTGACATTGCTTCGCTGTCAGCGGGCCTGTTCAGTACCTCGACGAAGTTATATTGGTGTCATGCATGCATTTACCTGTTGCCAACGGACCTGTTCAGTATCCCGACGGGTTTACAAGCACTTCCCATAGCTCTCTGAAGATTTATTTAGTTTTAAAGATATTTAATCAAGCGGAGTGATGCTGAAAATCTTGATATTTTGGACATATTTTAATAAATTACAGACCTTCAGAGAGTTTTTTAACTGTCCTTCATTAAGATCTAGAGATAGTTTGTTTATAAACCGACCTTTGAAGGCGGGGATACATCTCTGAGTTGTTATCTTAAGGAACAGGGACAGCGTAAGAATAAATTTGTATGGATGATCATGAAAAGCTTCAGTTACATATTGAAATCAAGAAATGCTTTTCAAACAACAAGCTTTCTTTAACATGGTTGTGAACTTCAGAAAAATATCATAATTGATGTTTTAACAATCTTCAATAGTTATTTCAGAGGGGAAATTTTTCTATTCTCTTTGTCTAAAATGGTTCATGGTGCAGGCATGTGTGTTTCAAAAGAAAGACTGATAAACATAAATGGAAACAAAACACACCAATGAAGAAAAATTGGAAAGCAAAGAAATCCAAACAAAAGAAATATGTACAGAAGGTGCATCTGAAAACCTCATGCAACAAATCCCTTGGGAGACTAAAAGAAAGTAGAAAAATCATGTTTGATGGGAAAGTAGTCCTACTAGTAGTACCTTGGGTCAGGGTTGATTCAGATTTACTTATCTCTTTACTTTCCATTTAAGATTTTCATGACGATATTGCGTTTTTTGAAAATAAATATTCAACTAAAAGCAAAGAGAAAATGATCAAGCGGACTTCCCTGATAACAGTCGTATTGTGGTTCTCATGGTGTGCCCACTTGTGTTCATGAATGCATTACTACAAAGAGAAATAGTGAGAAATAAAACTGAAAGAAAACATATTCCTAAACCTACCCTAACTATTAAAAAAATCAGAATACTACGTGAAGTCCCGTTTCCAATGTAGCCATCGGAGTAACTCCAATCCTGCAATGGAAACAAGATCAAGCATTATTAATAAGAATGGTAATATATCAGAAAATGACAGAAACATATCACACTTACCTTCATAATTATCATCTAAAAACAAAGTAAGCATGATCTTACCATTCCCTTGAATATTCTTGATGTATGAATCCTCTAGCCATTGTGCAATCTTGTCGTGATAAGGGTCATAATGGCATGGGAGAGTGTAAGTAAATTTGAAAAACTTGTCAAGATTATGAGGAAATGAAATAACCATCAGCCAAGGCTGAAATGCCCCATCCTCCTGACAATTCTCTAAGTGTTCATTAATTTCTTCACATGGAGGATCTAAAAGAAATATGTCATGCCTACTTCCAAGATACTTAGGTCGAAACAAAGCAAGCACAACTTTATCTTTATTATGAATTTTTTTTATATATGAATATTCAAGCCATCCTAAGATCCTGTCACAAAAATGATGATGCAAACCATGACTTTGATGAAACGAATATATCAATGGGAAACTCATCATAAGAGGATTCGTGCAATCAATTAGATCATTGGTTTGGACGTTTCCTTTGATGAGATTGATCATTTCAAAATGTGAAGCATAAACATTAAAATTCGAGCTAATCAAAGAACGAATATGCAACGTAGGATGTTTGATCTCCATAAGATATAATGCATTGTATTTTTTAACAATAAACTGTGTAAAATCATCTCGCAACATGTCCTTTTCCCATCTGAGTGATGAAAGTGAACAAGCGTCAAATCCGATTTTATCAATGTTATGCTTGGAATTAATTTCACCAAAATTTAGAATATTGAAAGGATATGATTGTGGCGGAAAAGAGTAGGATGTTGTAGGTAAGGTCTCAAGTCCAACAGAGTCTAGGAAGAGATCAGGATATAAAGAATAAAAGGAATTAGAAATAAGCACATGAAAAGAATCTCTTGAACTATGATAATTAACAATGGTATTCTCAAGACATTTCTCTTCACCTTCTTTAAAACTCTTTCTTTGTTTTGGTGACGAATTCCTCAACATGATATGATCATCTAGATTTGCCTTTTGTGTTATAGATAATTCAAAATTTATATGACAAACATCTAGTCTTTCTTGTGAACAAAGTGCATTTTGAGGATGAAGGTTTAAGGTTTCTTCTTCTAGTTGCATATCTTCTTCTCTAATCAGTTTCATAGGAGTACTAGAACATTCAAGATGATTTTCGTCGCTTAAGTGTTCTTCAATGACTGATTTTAAATGTTGATTAGAGCATGAGTTACAAGAATGAGGATATTCACCTTGATCCAGAAACGAATCTTCTTCCATACTAGTCGTAGACTGAAAATACCATGATTCAAAGGAAAAACCAATTTGGTTGTCAACAAGAACCCGGTCAATAGATTCTACCTCCCTAGCTTGTTCAAAATTGTCAGAAGGATTTTTCTCTTCTTGTGAAGAGAATTGTTCTTGTAGTTGGGTGATATGATTTGCAATTATTTCTTCGTTCATGCTTGAATATGACTGGATGGAAGGGATGCAAGCATCATAGAAGATTTCATGTTTGATACATTTGTACCAAAACTTGTTAAGGTAGTCTTTAGCAGATGTATTTCCTCCACCATCAAAGGTGAGTTTGGACAAGTGAGAGACTGTTTCGTTGGGAGCATTGGGTAATGAGAAGTTGAAAGCATGTTCCAACACAGTGATTTGGGGAGCCATGGGGGAATTGAATACATTTAAAATAAAATCTCCTACAAGGCCAGCTTGTCAGTCGACCCTCCTTCTAGCGCCATTTGTTGATGGGCGAAATTGACTGCTCGTCAACTGGAGGAGTGAATCCGGTCTAGGGTTGTCTACTTTACCCAAGCCGTTTGGATTGATCCACTCCGACAGGTTTAGCGGCTCCGTTGGCCGATCTAAATCCTAAGAAAATGAAAAAACAAAACTAAAGAAGATAACCTAATAAAAAAAAACACTCGCTGAAAGCTATATACAAATCTACAATATACCTACAGTTCACTAACTAATATTTATAAAATAGCTCTACGATATATCTATAGGATCATATCTCTAATATATGTGTAATATTTACATAATGCAAATTTTAATCTAAATCTACGAAACTCAAATATGGATTGATTTATGACAACAAAACTATCATTCGGTCTTTTTGATTTTTTATAACTTTTATAAACAAGAAATGAAATAGCTAACTGTCTAATTGAAAACAAAGAGGAATAGTAGAATGTGTTTAGATTACATGAACTTTCTATATTGATTAAACTAATAAAATAAAACTAGCAAACTGACCTGTAATCACATCTCCTATTTGTCCCGTGTATAGTATCCAATTTCGTTGTTTGATGGAGTAAACCGCAACAGATTTTCCAAATGCTTCTCGTAAACACAAAGCAGTAATGATTGAATGCTAATGACAGAACATATAAGAGAAGTAGTGACAAAATTTTTATGATTTTACAAATGGTCACATTAAGATAAATCTGGCTGTAAAAATTTGTAGATAGCTGCTCATTGAATAAAGAAGATTAATCTTCTAATCATGAAATTTGAATAGAGTAATTGCTATATATAATATGAGGGACATAAAACATGGTCATCATATAAATTTCATCACATCAATCTGTAATAAACCATGATATCTAAAGTAGTCACAATTTAATTACAAATCAAAATGACCAAAACTTGAATAAAAATATGATATATTGAAGCTAAATTTGTACCAATATCCACTTCCATTCAAGTCTGTCAATCATAAATCCATATTTTTTTCTCCCGGGAAGCAATGGTCTTTAGTTTACAAAAAAATACATTTATATATGTTACAAGATCAAAATGTTTCATGTGGATATCATCTAATTTGTTCCAAAAATTGTGGGGGATGCAACCTCCCAGATTCTACTTGATATCAAAACTAACATCCTGTTCTAAAACAACATAAAAAATAGCATGCTAAGAGATGCCACCAGTGACTCAAATCTCCTTTAGAAATCGTAGGTTCCTGTAAACACAAAAAAATAAAAGATTTCAGATGTATTTTTGGTTATAAAAACAAGAAATTCGAATTCTCGTAACTAGCTACAGAATCTGTAGTTAGTTGTAATAGCCAATGCAATCAAAACAAACTAATCTTAATCAGAAAAATAGTTTATTGAATCAAATCGTATATCATAACTTAAGAATGACCAAAACGTGCTAAAATTAAACAAAATCATACCTCCCATCATGAAATCAAATCGAATCATGATGGTTGTAGCTTCTTACATGTTTTTTTCTTTTAAATAACACATGTTCTGTAAATGTATAACTTGCTGGCAGACTGGTTGAATATCCTTCGGATTGATCAAGGGTTCACAGTGGGAGGCTGAGACACATCACTGGACGGGTGAGACGGGTGTTGTGGGATGCTAATGCATAGGACTGGAGAAGTCACAAATGTTTCAACACTTGCAAACAGACCAAAACGCTCCCTTCATCCACGGAAAAATCTGAGATTTGACCTCTAAATGATGAGCTATATCTTTGTAATGATCCAATTTCTAGGGAAACCACCCACGATGAAGGTAAAAGGGCTCATTTTGGTTCTAGGTTTTCAGTGGTTTGATCTAATTCAAAATCATTTTCTCATAATCGCTCACGCAAAAACGTGTCTCTGGGAGGCAATTACGGGGTCAACTTTAATAAGTCTTCAATTACTTCCAACTGCACAGACCTATTTTTTCTCTGCAATCGTCGAATGTCAACACGAAATCATGAGAAACTGTTAAATTAAAACCCTCGAACTTTTCAACAAAGACATGTCATCCATTCCTTTCTATGTCATCTCTGGCATTGTCAAATGATAACAATGTTTGGACACCGTTGGGCTTAATCCTCACCACAGGCGCCATGGATAACAACAAGGAATCGACAAGGGATTCGGCGGTAGGGTTTGATAGAACAAGCACAGAGCCATTTCCCAGAACTTCCCCAATGCAATGCAAAGACATCTCGAAATGGTAGGCAGGAGTGTTAATTACCATGTGTGTGAGAGAAGTTGTGTAGATCGAGGCCATGCAAAAACATAATACCACGTTGTACTTGGAATGACACCTCAACATAATGGTACACACAAAGATCATAACAATTGAAAACAATCGTATGCATATCCATGATTTGATCACAAAATCAATATGTCAAATAAACAATTGAATCAAAGATTTTATAAATTAAAACCCCATTAACATTAGTTGAATGTTAAACAGGTGGTGGTTTAATACATATGTAACCAAGGTGTGTTCGAGACCAAGGGGTTATAACCATGAAAACAACCATGTTCATAACAAAATAAGACAAATCGGTAATAAACCATATGAACATTAACCCTTTGATGAAATAAAACATGAATTCCAGCTATGAGTTTTCATGCTCACAGTCATAAAAACAAAATTGAAAAGCAGGCATGTAGAAAGCGACGAGTAACAAGTGTTATTTAATAAAAAAGATTGTGACGAGTGACGAGAATTTAAAAAACCCTGTGTAGGCAGATTGTAAAAATAAGGATTAATATGGCTGCCAACATGCCGACACACATGGTGTTTACACCACAACGTATTTAAACGATTATATGGCTTATGTGGCAATGATGTTATGTAGGCTTTTTGGTAAAGAAAGTCCTACCCACTTCCTAGTGGAATGGGTACCTCTTTTGCATGAGGCCACATAAGGTTACAACTTGAATTGGGATAAGATTTTATCCAATAACATAGAGAGAGAGGTTATGGAGTACCAGACTGCAAGATCAAAAGGCCAAAAAACAGACTTTTATATGTCTGCATACATCATGGATGCTATATGCTTCTCAACTCCTTTCCCTTTGATGAATTGGAGTTGGAATCTGACTTACCCGGAGCCTATTCATGAATATCATTCTAAACTTTGGGAAGAAAATGACAAAKATTCATTCTATGGGAAGAAAATACCACTACACCAGATGCTATACAACTGTGCACCCCCCCCGCATTTCAGAGTTGGTCATAGGGAGCCTTCGGGCAATTGCTGACTGGTTTATAGAGGAGAAATTATCCTACATCAGAGTTTTCAGATGTTCGATTCCTCCACATGCGCTCCCAAAATTCCTCCCTGACAGATTTGTGTGCAAGGAGGTAGCTTATCAAATAATAATGGGTGGAATTGGGATAGAATTAAAGATAGCTCAAAAGAAATATTGGCCTATTTTCCCCCTTCAGATTGGAAAATTTTCACTTGTCAACTTGGGTCATTCCAAGGTTGAAGCAGCAGCACTGGAGGGGGTAAAATTGGTAAACCTCGAGCACAGGAAGAACGATCCTTACCAGTTAGTTGGGAAACACATGGCCCACTGCAATATGAAAGCATATGAACATGAGGAGTCCCCTTGGGATGACATGTTCAAAGGGACTAAGACTTATAAAGAGGTGTTAGAATGAGTACAAACACTACCGTCTAACTTGCAAGCTAGTTTTCAAACCTTTTAGAAGCATAGACGGAGTGTTCTTCCCAAAGTATTGCAAGGAGAAGCAATCACCCTTCCCCAGGAACAAGAAAATATTCCCCAGGCTTCGAACAGGAAGCACAGGAGAAGTGCAATCCCAAAAAAGTCCCAAAAGATACTGAAAGGCCCCCACAAAACAAAGAGGCCTTACAGAAGAAAAAACCAAAGACAGAAGCAGAGAGGAGGTCCTGGATACCTCCCGAGTCCAATAATCTTACTCCCCCTTCATCACCTGGTGTTGATGTCAATATGCCTAAGGTAATAGGAGGGAAAGGATCTACAGAGCTAGGAAGTCCCATAGCTTCCTTAACCTCCTTACAGTTCGCTTTTGGATTCCCACAGATGGGAACCCTATTTGTTGATGACCTCACCTCTATCTCCATAGATGAGATTCCTCCTTCTGATTATTTTTTCATCGGAAAGAGTAAGGATGTCCTGAAACAAGATATGTATATGAAGGAGGGGAGTATGGTAAAAAAGCATAAAGTCTTGCTAGATGGACATAATTTGGAGGAAGAGGATTTTGCCACAGAGATAGCAGGTTCCATGGGAGCCATGGCAACCAAAAACTCTTTTACCATGGGAAACATGAGAATGAGGATAAAATAGAGTAATAACATGGTATCTCAATTAAATAATGTTGAGAAGAACATCAGAGAAGAGGTGAGTAAAAGTTTGGAGTAGACCAAGGTTGTTGAAAGGCTAGAAATTCAATCACTCAAATCAAGCCTGAACGAAATGAACCAGAGGATACAAGGAATTTAGGTGTGGGTTGCTCAGCAAAAGGAGCATGTAGAGCAATTACAGGCTAAGTTTAATTCGATGGAAGGTTGAGTTATATATTTAAAGGATTTCCAGACCCTCTCGCTGGAAACGCATACAAAGATAGAAGCTGAGCAGTAGAGACTGATTTCCAAAATAGGGATCATCCAGAATTACTTTCAAGAGGTAAGAAAATCTCTTGATAATATTATTTTACTAGAAAAGGAAGATAAAGCAGCAAGGAATACTTTCCAGAAAGCAGCTGCATGTTCTGGGAATAAAGAGGTGATGAAAAATCTAAATCTCTCTGTCACGGAACAAATAAAATGAGACATCATGATCAAGGTATGGGAAACAAATATGTCTAAGAGAAAGCCGATAGTCAAAGAAATCAAAGATGATTGTGAAGGAATCTTTTATTCTTTGGATAAGCAAGCATTAGGCATTGAAAAAAATGACTACTCTGAGTCACTGGGGCAGATAAACATTGAAAAACAATAGTTGGATTGCAAAGAAGGTTTGAAGAAGATTCAGATTAAAATTTTACAATTGAAGGAAATTGATGCCAACCTAATAAACAGATGGTTGGTACAGTCCAGTTTGAAATTGAAAGTGATCAAGTTTTCCGACCATGGTTTTGAAGACTGGTTCCCAAAGGTACAAAGAAAGTTTTATCTGTTTGAGACTAAAGATCTTCCAACACCTCCTAGAAAATTTGTCCATTTTCTGGAGAAATGTATTGAATGTTTAGAATCAAAGGAGGGAGAGACTTCGACTAAGCAATGCAATATTGTTTGGAAACTCATACTATTGTAATGATATATAAACAAAAGTTAATCGTGCAACGGTTAAGGTTGCAGTTTTGTAACTATTTTTATCCTAGAAAGTAGGAGATGGTTAACCATCAAGTATGGATGACCTTATATAAATACAGGGAATGAAGACTAAAATGGGGCTTTTTGATCTCTCTAAAAAAAATTGTTGACGAAGTAATTTTGAAGAGACTCTAAATTAATAGAAATGAAGATTGAAGATTCCATATCTTGTCACTTCTGAGTTATGTGTTTCCATGTCATCTCATCTTTCTTATATATGTTTAATTGATTAATTCTTAGCTACAATTTAGTACAACCTCTACTGTGGAAATTATCATTCTTGTTATTTCAAATCATTTACAGTTTTTCCTCTGTATCTGTTATCAACAGATATAAGACCTGTAGATGCTTAGATTTTAACATCATATGCTTCATTAATATTTTTCTCATTTCATAGTTTTCTGTTATAATGTGAGATTCCTCTGAAATTGATGCCTCACTTTTCTAATAGCTTTATGTTTTTCTCCATATCATGCATGTTTCATTTCTTTAAAATTTAACTCAAATACAAGAAAAGGCCTACAATTTGGTCATACTATTTATTTGTGTTTTGACAACATTCTTGTCACATTGTGGAATAGAGATAACCAGCCTAAAAAGAAAACACAGAACTTTATCCTCCTTTACTTTCCTCCTTCATGACAGTACCAGTTGCAAGGCAGCCTAACATCGAGCCCGGTCTCTCGGATCAAACCAACATTTCTCTAAATTTATTTAACACTATTTTACAAACAACAAATAACCGGGTTGACTTAGAACGTTCATGGGCAACAATTGAGAGAGATATCAGTATCCAAGAAAATTGGTAATTTCGACAGAGACAGTTGAGAAATCGACAATAGCCTTTACCTTTTTATCAATCTTTTTTCTTTTCTTAGCTCCCTCTATTTTTTCAAATGCCTTGACAGCATACTTTAAAGTCTTAAAGTATAAAATCGGGAACAACACCAACCATAGACGTTGTTGTTCATTTACTCTCAACAATAGGTCACCCCTAATCCAGAGATATGAATCCACAAGGACGGTTCCTAGTTCAAGTATAAATACATAGTAGTTGGCTAAGTAGCTCTTAGGTTTCCCAACCTCACAACAATCATAATTTCCAGCTCTCTTCCCCCCTAAGCCTGCACAATCCCAAGAAATGAACACCTTTCTCTGCCATGCAGTCCTTGAGGTTTTTCCATTTCTCTCCAGGGCTCCAATGTTACCGATCAGGAAATCTCCCTACTTGAAATTCCAAGGACTCTCATTTGTGGATAGTTCCATTCGAGCTTCCATCAATTTCATGCACACAGACATCCATTCCCTCATGGAATGATCATTAAATCATTACATCCATTCAACGATGGCTCTCCTCTTCCTTCCATTCATTTCCATGCTCATCCAAAGAGAACATGAACTCGTAGTAGTGAGTGAAAAGGAAGAAGAACAAGTGAAACAATGAGAAGAGGACGAACCAAGGGAAGAACAACCCCAAAACAACCCGCAAGGGATGTTTAAATAATTACATGAAGACAAGAGCCACATGGCCTCCCTCCCAAGAAACTCATGTAACCCCCTCTTCTCCATAAAATCAATTATGGGTAAATAAAATAATAATAACAAGACTTAGCCCCTCAAGCCCCCTCTCTGATGGAATCATATCCCTCTATCTCTTTTTTCCTTGTCGGTCTTACAACCAACGATGTATTTTATTAATGTATAGGAAGTGTTACATTTCATAGGCACTCTGGCCACTTTTCAACTTTACTAGCTTACTAGACTAAGTCACATTTACATAATACATTATAGTTTATAAGGGTTAGAATCGAGATGTTACATCTCCCTCCCCTTATTTTGGCATTATCCTTAGTGCACAACACCATTCTAATGTTATTAACATTACAATTCCAATCCCTCTGGCCTTAATTCACATGGGAAATCTAGCCCAATCTTATATACATAGGCACTCTGGTCTAAAACATGTATGCATAGGCCTTCCAACCCAAAACATGTATGATGATCTTCAAAATTATATTTCTGGCAGCAGTTCCAACCAACAAGCTCTCCTTCCATCTCAGGCCCTACACAACCCAAAGAAATGAACCCCTTTCTCTGCCATGTAGTCCCTCAATTTGTTCCACTTATCCCCAGCTTCAGTGCACTCGGCCAAGAATTTTCATAGTTGTGGGTTCTAGAACTCCAGTTGTAGCAAGTCCATTGGACTTTCTTCCTTCCATGCCTTTTTCATTTAGTTGATCCAACATCACATTCTTTTCTCTCATAGTCTGGTACTTTTCTAGATCTTCAACATTCATTTTTTTCCTACAATATTTCAAATTAGTGAGCATGTTAGTTCAAAATTTGTGCATAAAATTCTCATTATTTCTCATATTGTAAGAGTAAATTTTCATAATCCAATACAACACTTATCTGTGCGGTTCATGGATCTACATCCATATGGTTGTGTCATTAACTTGGCTCACTATTTTCCCTGACATACCCATTCTATGCATGACCCCAATCAAGAGCTATCAAAGTCTCCTCTTCCTTGTGGTCACTCACCTTCCAGGCCCAGGCTCAAGCATCCCCTTCTTTTCTATGTAGTCCCTCAGGCAATCCATCTTGCTTGACCAAGGTTCTCTTGCACAAGAATATTTCTAGGGACATAGGGTTCTTATTTCACAACAGTAGCCTTTACCATGCTTTCCAACTTGCATATCCAACATATCATCTGTATTATACACATACAATCATCATGCGATATCATTATAACCATTTCAAAAATAAATGTCAAATCTATTTTATACAGGAAAATAAAATTTTCCAAGCATGATATTTCTTCTCATAATGGTTGGCTCTGTAATTGTAGATATTAGTCTTCTTTATGGGCTTACATTCCTGCCATATCCAAGACCATTCTACCTACAATTTCTTCAATTTACATTCGGCCAAAGCAATTCGTCAGTAATTATCAAATCACAATTCCCAAAACTGTTTTATATAGGAAAAATAAAACTTCTAGACATGAGCTTCTGCTCATAACAATTTGACTCTTGCAACAATAGGAATTGGTCATCTTTATGGGCTTACAACACTGCCATATCCAAGGCCCCTTTGCTCCTGCAATTACAACATTCCTTAGCCAAACAAATTGTCACTATCTCATGTATAAGACATATATTCTCATGGCAATGATTCAAAACAAAATCACAAAGTGATCTCATAATTGTTTACAACTTGACGACAACCCTCCTCCCTCAACCCATAGGTCGAAAGGTCCATGCCAACAGGATCGTTCTTCTCTTCTTGACCCGAAGAACTCTAAAATGCTCTTCTATTTCCCTTTTGGGAAATCTTCACCCACACTAAAACCTCGTGGGATTCCTCCCTCACGCTTCGGGGAATCAAACTTCACGATATCGTGAATCCTATGGTCGAGCGCCTGCTCACTATGACCCCGAAATCCCGAACTTCCAAAACAATCAAATCTAGCTTTCGGCTTTCACGAGTTCGCGAGTTGCGATGACATGCAACTCTACTCCATGAACCCTGAAATCCCAATGCTATATTCCCCAAAATCCTAAAATGTCAGACTCCGACACATTTCTTGGCACTGGCCCCATAGATAGACTTTCCGCCATTTTGAGACTTCGCACTTCGCGAGTTCGCGAGTCCTGATGTAAAGCTTTCAGTACTTCGACTCACGAAACTCTGAAATGGTCAACGAGGTAGACTTCTACATCGATAGTGCACCATCTGTCCACCTCACTGTCTCCTCTGGCCCCACACTATCCTTTTTAACTCTTCACGATTTCGCATTTCGTGATATCGCGATTCCCATTGCAAAGTTTACGGGACTCCCACCTACGAAACCCCGATATAGAAATCCACGTGTAAATCCAATGGCCCTTGTGGCTTAGATCTACGGCTCTAGTCCTCCTGAGATTAGAACCTTTCGAAGCACTCATTGTAACTTCTCTGCTCCTCCGTGAGATCTAATGGCTCACGGGACTTCACAAATTTTCTTTACAGAATTCTGACCATCCGTTCTTCCTTTGAGAACCTCTGCATAAACCAAACAAAGTGTCTCTCTCTGTGGAACATGTCCTCCTGCGGTCCCTCGTCACTACGCCTTCCTTCAGACTTTCAAAGTTTTTTGGCTTCTTTCCTTCCTTCGACTCCTTCGAAGGTCCAAATCCTTTTGAACTCTCTCATGACTTCAAGTCTTTCTGAAACTCCTGCTCACACTCCTTGCAGCCAACTTTCAAACACTTCCAAGTGTGAAATCCTTCGACTCTGCACACACCTGCAGCAACAGTCTCTTGATGCTTTGCTTAGATTCCCAACTCTCAGAATTTACTCGGCCTACGCACTCCTTGCATGGATCCTGTGCCTGACTGCACTTTTGAGTGAATGAGAACAAAGCTACTCTATCTGAGTTTTCAGAGACAAATCTCTGAACCCCTTGTCAACGCACTCCTTGCGGACAATTTGACTGCACTCCTTGCAGGAACTCTGGCTCAAATAGAGAAACAATTGAAACTCATTTCCCTTACTCTCCCTCTCTCAGATTTCAAACATTCAACAAGAAATCATTCATACATAGCATAAAATAAAATGTATAGTAGAAAGAGTAAAATAACCATGAGCATAACATTCAATATACATACATAGAGAACAAATATGACACCATGAATTTGAATCAAAGCTTTCTCTATTAATTCAAATTTCTGTACATGGGTGTCTTCACACAGCTCTCTGCTCTCTTTTTCTTCTATGCTCTTCATAATCTTCATAATAATGTTACAATACACAATGAGGGTGTCTATATCCCGTTTCCCTTTCTCATTCTAAAACTGTCTTATCTAGAATTGAATTCTATCTACTTGCATTAACTACCATAAATGCCTTCTACCTACTAAGGACGAGAGTAGATCGCTCAAGGTCCATTTACATTATACAAGTGCACCCCTTCTTAATTATCTCATTTAAGATTGTGCAATAACTTCAAGAGAATTTCAAAATTTGTGTTGGATGCTTTTCCAGTTGTCCTTTGCCTCCGCGCTGGCTTGCTTGAGATGCTCCTGCATCATACTCTCTGTCTTGAAAATTTTCATGGGATCCTATCCATGAGCTTGTGCATGGTCTTCCCATACCTATGGATATCTGCTTCGCTCTCCCAGTTGGCATATTCAACTGGATGGTCCCTCCATTTGACCAAATATTCAAAGTATTGCTTCCGCCTGGTCTTCTTGCTAACCCTTTTGTCTAGTATGCACTCCATCTGTGGCTTTTCTGCAACTGACATCTTCTTTGTTCACTGGATCACTGCCTGCTCATTTCCTGTCCCTACTTCCTCAACTTTATATGGGTACAAATCTGAGATATTTCATATTAGAGAAATTTCGATCCCATCGGGTAATTCAATCTCGTAAGCATTCATCCCAAATTTCTTTAAGACCTTACATGGTCTGATTTTCTTCATCTTCAGCTTATTATATGTTCCTCTTGGGAACCTTTCCTTTCTCAAATGTGCCAAAATCAAATTACTAACCTCAAATTGAAGTTGTGTCTTGTGTTGATTTGCTCTTCGCTTATATTCTTGGCTTGAACTTTGTAATCGATCCTTCACCTGGTTGTGAAGTTCCTTCATCGCCTCTGCGAAATCTTCTGCACTAGCGCTCCTAATCGCATTCTATTCTGAATCCCTCAGCTCAAAAATTCCTCTTGGCAGCATGCCATAGACAATTTGAAATGGACTCTGCCCCATGCTTCTATTAAATGATTCGTTATAAGAAAATTCTGCATGTGGTAATATGTTGTCCCACTGGCCGTGGTGTTCTGTCACCAGGCTTCTCAGCAAGTCTCCCAGACTTCTATTTACCACTTTTGTCTGTCCATCCATCTGAGGATGATAAGATGAACTAAATGACAAGTTAGTTCCCAGCTTCTTCCATAAGTTTCTCTAGAAGTGTCCTACGAACTTGGTGTCTCGATCCGAAACTATGCTCCTTGGTAAGCCATGATGTCGAATGACTTCTTTGACAAACAAATTCGCAATGTGAGTTGTGTCACTAGTTTTCTAACATGGAATGAAGTGTGCCATTTTGGAAAATATATCCACCACCACAAATATTGAGTCAAATCCTCTTTGTGTTCTTGGCAAACCCAATATAAAATCCATGTTGATTGCATCCCACAGCCTCTCAGGTATGGGAAATGGTTGATAAAACCCTGCATTATGTTTCCTTCCCTTTGAATGCTGGCAAATTATACATCTGTCCACGAATCTCTTGACATCTTCTCACATTCCTGGCAAAAATATGACTCATTCAACTTTGTGAATGTCTTGTCGTGACCAAAGTTCCCTGCCAATCCTCCACTATGTTTCTCCTTCAGCAAATTCTACCTCATGGAGCATTTCAGAATACACAGTTGATTACCTTTAAACAATAATCCTTCCTGGATCATGTATTTTGTCCATTGGCTCCTATATCCGAAAATTGGATTCTCAATTGCTTCATATGCCTCCTTAAAATCTGGATCATCTGCGTACATGTCCCTAAGGTCATCAAAACCCAACGTTTTGATCCTGAACTCCTGCAATAGCAAACACTTCCTGCTCAAAGCATCAACAACTTTGTTAGTAGTACCAGAAATATGTTTAATCACAAAAGTGAAATTCTTCATATATTCAACCCATTTAACATGTGTCTGATTCAACTTTTCTTGTTGAGTCACAAACTGCAATGTATGATTGTCACTGTATAAGACAAACTCCTTGGGAATCAAGTAGTGTCTCCATTTCTTCAATGCCTGGATAATAACATAGAACTCCTTATCATAAGTGGAGTATTTCACTTTCGCTTCATTCAGATTCTCGCTGAAGTATGATATTGGCCTGTCCTCTTGACTCAAGACTGCCCCTATTGCAAACCCACTTGCATCGCATTTCACTTGAAATGTCTTTTGGAAATCCGACAATACCAAAACTAGTTGTTTTGTGATCTTCCTCTTCAACAGATTAAAACTCTTCTCAACCTCTTCTGTCCAATGAAAAGACTTGTGTCTTTTCTTCACTGTATCCATCATCAATGCACTAATTCCACTGAAATTCCTAATGAATTTTTGGTAGAAACTAGCCAATCCGTGAAAACTTCTCACCTCAAAGATATTCTTCGGTGATGGCCAGTTCTTGATCACTTCCACCTTATCTGGATCCATCCTCAACTTATCTACAGAAATGAAAAATCCCAAGTAAATGAGCTCTGTCTTCATGAATGAGGGTTTCTTCATGTTTACCAACAACTTCTCCTGCTATAACCTCTGCATTACTGTAGCTGATCAGGGGATCAAATTTTTCTCAATTTTCAAAGTGCTCGGAATGAGACGAAAATAGTGCCATTGCGTCCGTCTCATTTTCCTGATTCTGACAATATATTTACTTTCGCAAACAGAGTCCGTATGGAGGATATATCGCGATCTGACCACCAAGCCAAACAGGTAAAAATTTGGGATGCTGACTGCACTTATCCATACAGTCCGTACGACCACGTGGAGGATCATACCATCATGATGACATAGCAGTATGATGACGTGGTTCATTTTGGTTGGATGTTCATTGGCCAGTAACATGATGACACATGTCCGTTTGGGCGAATAATGTGAGGACACATGGCCCAATCTGAGGGCACCACATGTCGCTCATTCGTTGGTCATTATTTTCATATGTAAAAGTTTGTGGGAGTCCTCGGGGTTTGACCCCCAGACCTCCCCTCTTGTAAATCCTTTGTAACACTCTGCTAGCCAACTTTCCGTCACATGTTCCTTGTTTGAAAGGCGGGAAACATTGTATTTAAATTTTCATTTGTGTTATGTTGGAAAGGGGGGTCGGGCCGGGGCTTAGCCCCGACCCGTGGCTATATGCAAACATATATATGACTGTAGCTTATATTAAAACCCGATTATATGGCGCGCATTCATTTATATTATATTGCAATTGCAATACATTGCATTGCAATGTATTTGTAATGTATTTATTATGTGTTGCGTGGGGTTTGAAACCACGACCCGCGTGTTTAAATTGGCGCGAATTTTTCAAAGGAAGTTTGTACGTTTTGAACGGTTAAACTCCTTTTTGCACCCAACCTTTGGTCTTATGGCCATGTGCCCAGTGCCGAGGCGCTTAGGGGCTGGAGGCACCCTAACCGTTCTACGGTTTGTACCGATGCGTGGTTGCATACGGGTCTTGTTTTTTACGCTTTAAAGAGCGTGTGTGTGCTAGGTTTGAAGCACAAGGGTGTGAATTGTAGAACCAGAGACAACATAGTTGAAGGGGGAGACTTCAAGGAGGCTATATTCTTCATTTTTCGACCGTTTCAGGTGCCTAAAGAGCCCAGACAGGGGTTTTGGGACGCTGCGGAGCCATTGGAGCAGTCATTTTTTCATTTTGAGCACTATAAGGCATGTTTTTGAGAACTTTGAGCAATTTAATAATAACGATCCATTGGAAGCTGGACCAGGAGATGTAGCCCGAAGTGGGGTGAACTCCTTTATCAAGTTGTTGTGTTTATGTCTGATGTTCAATGATTTATGCTACTGTCTATGTGTATTTTCTACATAAGTAATCCTTAATTATGTGTTGCAAATTGATCCGGTTGCTTTAAACACATAAACATTTCACTTGCAATTATTATTCAAGTT
>JZKD02S1673229.1:824715-846223 GCA_000966675.3 Picea glauca
AGACTGAGATAGTCTTTTGGAGGTCCAAAAGCTTCCCAATGGGGAGGTGTGATCAGGGGATCAAATTTTGCTCAATTTTCAAAGTGCTCAGAATGAGACGAAAATAGTGCCATTGTGTCTATCTCGATTTCCTGATTCCGGCGGTATATTTACTTTCGCAAACAGAGTCCATATGGAGGAGATATCGCGATCTGATCGCCAAGCAAAATAGGTAAAAATTTGGGATGCTGACTATACCTGTCCGTACAGTCCATACGGTCACGTGGAGGGTTGTACCATCATGATGACGTGGTAGTATGATGACGTAGTGCATTTTGGTTGGATGTTCGTTGGCCAGTAACATGATGACACGTGTCTGTTTGGGTGAATAATGTGAGGACACGTGGCCCAATCTGAGGGCGCCACGTGTCGCTCATTTGTTGGTCATTATTTTCATATGTAAAAGTTTGTGGGAGTCCGCAGGGTTCGACCCCTAGACCTCCCCTCTTTTAAAGCCTTTGTAACACTCCGCTAGCCAACTTTCTGTCACATGTTCCTTGTTTGAAAGGCGGGAAACATTGTATTTAAATTTGCATTTGTGTTATGTTGGAAAGGGGGGTCGGGCCGGGGCTTAGCCCCGACCCGTGGCTATATGCAAACATATATATGACCGTAGCATATATTAAAACCCGATTATATGGCGCACATTCATTTATATTATATTGCAATTGCAATACATTGCATTGCAATGTATTTGTAATGTATTTATTATGTGTTGCGTGGGGTTTGAAACCACGACCCGCGTGTTTAAATTGGTGCGGATTTTTCAACGGAAGTTTGTACGGTTTGAATGGTTAAACTCCTTTTTGTGCCTAGCCTTTGGTCTTATGGCCATGTGCCCAGTGCCGAGGCGGTTAGGGGCTGGAGGTGCCCTAACCGTTCTACTGTTTGTACCGGTGCACGGTTGTGTACGGGTCTTGGTTTTTACGCTTTAAAGAGCGTGTGTGTGCTAGGTTTGAAGCACAAGGGTGCGAATTGTAGAACCAAAGACAACATAGTTGAAGGGGGAGACTTCAAGGAGGCTATCTTCTTCATTTTTCGACCGTTTCAGGTGTCGAAAGAGCCCAGATAGGGGTTTTGGGACGCTGTGGAGCCATTGGAGCAGTCATTTTGTCATTTTGAGAACTGTAAGGCATGTTTTTGAGAACTTTGAGAAATTTAATAATAATGATCCATTGGAAGCTGGACCAGGAGATGTAGCCTGGAGTGGGGTGAACTCCTTTATCAAGTTGTTGTGTTTATGTCTGATGTTCAATGATTTATGCTGTTGTCTATGTGTATTTTCTACATAAGTAATCCTTAATTATGTGTTGCAAATTGATCCAGTTGCTTTAAACACATAAACATGTCACTTGCAATTATTATTCAAGTTTCAAGTCTTATTCATTTTTAGATCAGTAGCCAAATGCTTCAGATGCTCTGCCACTATTTTACTGAAAACTAGTATGTCATCCATATATACAATAACAAATTTTCCGATGAACTCCCTCAGGACTTCGTTCATCAACCTCATGAAGGTACTCAGTGTATTTGTTAAGCCAAATGGCATAACAAGCCATTCATACAACCCTTCATTGGTTTTTAATGTTGTCTTCCATTCGTCACCTTCTCTCATGCGGATTTGATGATAACTGCTTTTCAAATCAATCTTTGAAAATTATTTTGCTCCACTCAAGAAATCCATCAGATCATCCATCCTTGGTAATGGAAATCTATACCTGATGTTTATCTTTTTGATCACCCTCGAGTCAGTACACATCCTCCAGCCTCCGTCTTTCTTTGGACTGAGTATTGTCGGAACAACACACAGACTCAAGATTTCTCTGACCAAACCTATGTCCAACAAATCCTAGACTTGCCTTTTGACTTCTTCATTCTCCTATGGTGTCAATCTGTATGCGGATTTTTTTGGCAAACTGGCTCCTGGTATGAGATCAATATGATGACTCACACTTTTGATCAGTGGCAACGAACGATTTAATTCATCCACTACTATGTCAGTGAACTCTTCTAGCAGCTCCTGAACCTCTTCTAGTAAATCATCTACTCTTGTGTTGGTCAAAACAATCTTTGGTTTCCTGACCACAATGAAATATGGATCCTCCTTTTCCTTGACCTCTGTAATAAGTTCCTTCCCACTCATGAGAAGTATAGTGTTTCTTACTTCCAGTTTCACCTCCTTATCCTTGATTGGAAGCAACATGTGAGTCCTTCCATTCTTCTCTAGGGTGTATGTGTTCATTCTCCCATCATGAATCACATTACTATCATATTTCCATGGTCTACCCAGTAATAGATGACAAACATCCATGGGAATAACATCACAAAGTATCTTATCATTATATCCTCCTATCTTGAATTCAACTAAACACTGTTTAGTGATAGTTACCTGATGTCCTTTTTGTAGCCACGAAACTCTGTATGGGCTTGGATGATCAATCATCTCTAGCTCCAAATTTTCTACCATCTCTATAGAAACAAGATTATCTGTGCTACCACTATCCACAATGACCTTGCATACCCTGTCCTTGGTCTTGCAAGCAGTCCGAAAAAGTCTGGTTCTTTGGATTGAACTCTCCACCTCCTTCTCTGGTGTCAAAAGAGATTTTTGCATCATCAACGATCTTCCACCTTCAACATCTTCTGCCTCAACATCCCACCTCTGTGCTTCGACGACATGAGTCTCTCCTACTTATTTATTTTTATCTGGACACTCATAGGACTTGTGCCCATTATTTCCACATGTGAAGCATGTTATTACTCCACCTCTTCCTCTTCCTCTACCTCTGGTACGAGGAAAAGTATTATTATCAGCGTAATCTCCTCTCTATTCAGTATGCTTTCCTTTCTGTTCAGCATATTTCCCTCGCTGTGAGCTTTCACCTCTCTTAGTTTGATTCTGAGGTTTCTTCCAGTCCTCCTTAGGCTTCTGACTTTTATCCTGGGCAACTGATTTGCCTTTGGGCTGACTTCTGCCTCAGCCTCTCTGACCCTGCTTTCGGCTCAGCTTCTCTTTCACTTTTAGAGGCATCTGATAAGCATCTTCCACCATTCAGATGGTTATCATGCTCATCTCATCCTGAATGTTGTATCTCATACCATTCATGTATCTGGCAACTTTTTCATCATCGCTTTCCCGATGACCTGCCCTGATGTTTAGCCTGTAGAATTCTTCAGTGTATTCTTTCACTGTCATTAACTTTTGTCTCAGGTTTTTCATTCTCCTAAACAGATTAATCTGGTAATCTCTGGGGATGAATTTCGCCTTCATCTTCACGATCATTCTATCCTAGCTTTTGATCTTCTATTTTCCTTTGCAGTGTCTGTCAGCTTGTAGTTCATCCCACCACTATGTTGCATGTCCCTTCAATCTTGTGACAACATGCTTGACCTTCTTGTCCTCTTCGACATCTTCATAATCAAAGTATGTGTCTAGAGCTCTAATCTAGTCTAGAATCTCCTCTGCATCCAAATTTCCCTCATAAACTGGAATGGCCATCTTCACTCTTGCACCCATTCTTGCAATAGCTCTGATCAAACATTCATTTGCTGCATCTTCGACTACAACTTCTTCTTCATGTTCAGCCTCAATTTCACTTTTGGAATCACTAAGATCCTCAACACTGACTGTGCATCTCTGTTATGTCTCCATGTCTTCAATTCTGGCGCATAAATCACGCATTTCTTTTTCCATAGCTGGATCATTCATCTACCTACCTCTTCTTCTCGGCATTTCCCTCTCCTCTGGTGGATCGAGTGTTTGTCTGTCCCTTCTTCTCGACGACATGGTGAATTTTATTTTTCTCTATTACAGAAAGCAAAGAACCTTTCTGAGCTCTGATACCAAACCTGACGAAAACCCTCCTCCCTCAACCCACGGGTCGGAAGGTCCACGCCAACAGGATCGTTCTTCTCTTCTTAGCCCGAAGAACTCTAAAATGCTCTTCTATTTCCCTTTCAGGAAATCTTCACCCACAGTGAAACCTCATGGGATTCCTCCCTCATGCTTCGGGGAATCGGACTTCACGATATCGTGAATCCTATGGTCGAGCACCTGCTCAATATGACCCTCGAATCCTGAACTTCCGAAATAGTCAACTCCGGCTTTCGGCTTTCGCGAGTTCGTGAGTTGCGATGACATGAAAATCTGCTCCACCAAACCTAAAATCCCGATGCTATATTCCCCGAAATCTCGAAATGTCATACTTCGACACGTTTCTCGATGCTAGCCCCACAGCTAGAATTTATGCCGTTTCGACACTTCGCAATTCGCGAGTTCGTGAGTCCTGATGCAAGGCTTTCGAGACTTTGACTCACGAAACTCTGAAATGGTCAACGCGGTTGACTTCTACGTCAATAGCGCACCACCTATCGGCCTCGCTGACTCCACACTGTCATTTATAACTCTTCGTAATTTCGCATTTTGTGATATCGTGATTATCGTTGCAAAGTTTACGGGACTCCCACCTACGAAACCCCGATATAGAAATACACGTGTAAATCCAATGGCCCTTGTGGGTTGGATCTACAACTCTACTCCTCTTGAGCTTAGAACCTTTCGAAGCAGTCATTGTAACTTCTATGCTCCTCCATGAGATCTAACGGCTCACGGGACTTCATGAATTCTCTTTAGAGAATTCCGACCGTCCGTTCTTCCTTTGAGAACCTCTGCACAAACCAAACAAATTGTCTCTCTTTGCAGAACTCGTCCTCCTGCGATCCCTCGTCACTAGGCCTTCCTTTAGACTTTCAAAGTTTTTTGGCTTCTTTCCTTCCTTTGACTCCTTCAAAGGTCCAAATCCTTTTGAACTATCTCACGACTTCGAGTCTTTCTGAAACTCCTGCTCGCACTCCTTACAGCCAACTTTCAAACACTTCCAAGTGTGAAATCCTTCGACTCTGCACACACCTGCAGCAACAGTCTCTCAATGCTTTGCTTAGATTCCCAACTCTCAGAATTTACTCGGCCTACGCACTCCTTGCATGGCTCATGTGCCTGATTGCACTTTTGAGTGAATGAGAACAAAGCTACTCTATCTGAGTTTTCAGAGACAAACCTCTGAACCCCTTGTCAACGCACTCCTTGCGGACAATTTGACTGCACTCCTTGCAGGAACTCTGGCTCAAATAGAGAAATAATTGAAACTCATTTCCCTTACTCTCCCTCTCTCAGATTTCAAACATTCAACAAGAAATCATTCATATATATCATAAAAGAAAATGTACAATAGAAAGAGTAAAATAACCATGAGCATAACATTCAATATACATACACAGAGAACAAACACGACGCCATGAATTTGAATCAAAGCTTTCTCTATTAATTCAAATTTTTGTACATGGGTGTCTTCAAACAACTCTCTACTCTCTTTTTCTTCTATTCTCTTCATAATCTTCATAATAATGTTACAATACACAATGAGGGTGTCTATATCCTGTTTCCATCTCTCATTCTAAAACTGTCTAATCTAGAATTGAATTCTATCTACTTGCATTAACTACCATAAACGCCTTCTACCTACTAAGGACGAGAGTGGATCGCTCAAGGTACATTTACATTATACAAGTGTGCCCCTTCTTAATTATCTCATTTAAGATTGCGCAATAACTTCAAGAGAATTTCAAAATTTGTGATGAACGCTTTTCTAGTTGTCCTTTGCCTCCGCGCTAGCTTGCTTGAGATGCTTCTACATCACAACTGCAATTCAATTACTTCTATTAATCCAACTATCAATTGGAATGAACTCATCATTACATACACATGTATTATTAGTCACACAGACTTTTCATAATGCCACAGTTAATAAGATAACAATCAATGTGCCAATACCCATGGTCGCATCTACACAATGCATCCATGCATTGACTACATAATACCACATAAATATGTCTTGTAGTGCACCATGATGAGTTGGAAGGTATGGACAATGATTCAACACATCATCCACACACTTCCTACTTCTTGCCTAACTATTTGGTTACCTTCCTTTTCCACCCAAACACAACACCAAGAATATAATACTTAAGTTCTCTTCAGTGTTGGCAAAGAGGTTGCAATCCAAACATCAGATATACAGTAGATACCATCGAGAACTCATATAGTGCTATATCCCTTCCATATCCAACCATATTATGGTCTCACACATGACTAGCTCTATGGGTATTCATTGTTATAGGAGTCTGTCTCCTAAATTAACCTGGTTATGATCCCATAACCAATCATAACGTAATATGAAACTGACATTTTATCTAAGTGCATTCTAGAATAAACAACACTTACACACTCTAGGCCTTCATCCATTACATATCAATTTAAATAATGAAAATTAACTGAGGGAATCCTTACTTCGATCCCCTTCAACATGTATGCATCAACATAAACTACATGCATACCTGCCTGGTTGTTACCAACCTACTTGTTGTTGTCTGACCAACTAATATTTGTAGAATCTCATAGACTTCCCCCTTCATGATTTTGATCACCATTCTTTCCATTCTCATGGGTCTTAACCTCGACGGAAATTATAAGCAACAACAACATCCACATATTTAACCTTGTTGTATCATTTTTCCTGAATACATAATCCATCCTTTAGTCATATTCAAACATTATTTCATAATAACAGGATATTCTAAGTTCACCAACATGTTATATGCATATCCAAGCATGTACATATGCAAAATTACACATATGCACCAAGCATTTACTGTCAGCATGCCTACTAATTCATATGCAATTTAACTTCATTTTATGCTTCATGCACTCTAGTGCATTTCTATTTCAATTCACTTATTTATTTATCTATTTCTGTTGTAGTTGGTTGTCCTTGAATTCCTTTAGATCCTTGATTCCTTATGTTCTCCCATTCTTCTCATCTGCACTATGGTTCCCTGGGTCTGAACACTTTTCCATCCACGTTCCACTTGGCCATTCTTTCCCACTTAGTACCATTCCCCAATGGAAATCCATTTTCATTCAGTGCCACTTTTGAAGTGAGAGAGCATTCCAATTCCTATGTATTGGCATCTTGCTTCCACTGTGAACTTTGATTTAATATTTTAGATAGTAGATAAGTCATATCTGATAAATCCTTCCCTGGAACTCCTATGCTTGATAGATAGATATTATTCACACACCACCTCTTAAGCTCTTTGTTTCCTTCCACATCAAGCTTGAAATTTTCTACACATCTCTACCTTCAAGGCTATGGAGCCTTACTTTTCCTTTATATGCCCATTAACAACATTATTCACCTGCTAGATTCAGGTCCTATGTGAGGATTCTTTCTTTTGTAGTACCTCATCCAAATTTTGTAAGAAAATTCATGCCTCCATGACCCTAACATCTGATCCTATTCTTGAATTGATTTGGTTATACCTCTAATATTGATAAGCCTACAAGAAACCATCTTGTTAGAACTATACATATCATACAAAAATTGTCAATTAAATTTACAGGTACCTTTTCATTTAAATGATAATATTATTCTTTAATTAATATCATTTTTCCTTTTTATCCTTTATTCGTAATGCTCATGAATTAACTCTCTTTTAATCATGACTGTGTGTCAATTATTTTGTCTTCATGAGTTGATCACATACATGGATCAACTCATTATATCGTACTCATGCTTTTGTTGTGTTCTTAGTTCACAAACAGATCATATTTTGACCCTTTATCAATTCCCTGTATTATTCTAGTGTTAACTCTCTATCGAATTAAATATTTATGAGGTGCTTCCTTCGAACCATTTACATATGAACAGATGCACAAAACTACAGGCTTATTGATTTGAGTGTTGCCTCTTCTTTTCCCTTTGTTTATTAATGTACACCCCCTTCTCCTAAGGTTGTGTGACCTCTCGATCAAGGTTCTTCAATCCAGAGCTGAATTGGCTCTCTGAAACCTTGATGGTTTTGTTTTGTATCTAAACATAGGCCCTTCTGGCATTCTGGTGCAGGTCTGATGACCCCTGCGACCTTCTCCTTCACCCTTGAAAAAAATCTCAAAGTTGGCACTAACTCCTTTTTCTCTTGGCCCCTCATTATATGTGACCTTAGGCGTTGACCTCACGCAGACGCATGATTGCAGCCACACTCAAAGGTTGTTTGGAACCAAACTACTTTTCACTCCACAATTCACCTCAATCCACCACGTGTCCTTTTTCCAAAACCGTGGTCTTGATTGCAGCCCGCCCTTGACATTGTAAAGCTCGAGCACCTCTCATACCCGCAATGCAAGGTGACCATTGAACTCAATATCTTGACAGTTCTTCTAAACAGGCGATCGATATCTACCTCTTGGGAACCAATAGTTCATATTTACCTCTCCCAAATCGACGGTTGTGGTCATTTCAGAATTCCATACTTTGGAATTCTCAAATCTCAAAATTTACTTCCCTTGAGATACAAGGGATTCTACCACGTGTCCTTTTGAATCAGACAGTCTCTAATTACTTCAGACGATCTGAAGATTGACATTTACTTTGGGTCCTTACCCGAATCCACAGCTTCACGCCACCTGTTCTCTTGATCTTATGGTTCAGGTCTACTTTGGACGATCTGACAGTCGACGTTTACTTCAAGTCTTTACTTGGAATTTACAGCTTCACACCACCTCTTCTCCTGATTTGAAGGTTCATGTCTACTTTAGACGATCCTATAGTTGAAGTTTACTTCGGGTCTCCGAATCTCTGGGCTTCGAGAGTTTTAACTCTAAACTAAAAAATCTCGGAGTAATTTCTTCAGAGTCTACGATCCGTCGCCATGTAGCGAAATATTGTAAGCGGACACGTGGTCCAATCAAGCGGGTGAGACGTGTCATGTCCTATTTGGCATTTCAATCATACGCATGCTCAAAACTTACTGACATGTGGTGCACATCCCATGTGTCCACGTCATTCCTGGTGACGTCCATAAGCCATGTCACTTCGAAAATTTTAGGGTCCACATCACCTCCTCATGACGTCATTGTGCCCCACCACTTTGGCTCTTCAGGCTTCGGGACTTTGGGATTTTCCACACTAGCACACTTCCAATTCTCCTGAACTCCAATTTCTCAAACCGGCCAAACTACTGCCATGTGTCTCCCTTATTGGATGACCCATATTAACCTCGGACTTTGGGACTTTGGAATTTTCTACTACAAGGATCAATGGTTTCAATTCCTTCGAGCCTTCGGACTTTAGAAAACTCAAACTTCAACTTTTTTCTGAAATTTTTTTATCCGAAGCTCGCGATCTACTGGCATGTGTTTCCCATGGATCGACAACTATGATTTCTTCGGGTCTTTGGACTTCGGAGAACTCAACTCTCAACCTTTAGCGGATTTCTGTCACGTGCCCTCTTGGATTGGAAAAATGTGATTCACTTCGGATCTCTAGGGTCCGAAAATCTCAATTCTCAACTTCTCCTTGCTCGCCTATTCCTGGAGTGATTTCACTTGGAGCACATGATCGGTTGACGCGTGTCCTCCTACAGATCGATGGTCCTCGACTGCTTCTACTCTTCGGAGGTTCGTCGCTCGAGTACTAACATGTCACATCACTGCATGTCTTTCAATTTGCAGGGGCACACATCGACGGTTTGGAGTAACCCACTTTTCTCCCTAAAATTCTCCTGATGATGACACGTAACCCCTTCATGAAACTGTGGTTTGGATTGTGGGACCACCTTGGTAAATTATCTCTTGTGCAACTTGGTTCCCCATAATGCCTCATGTTCATTGATCTCTCTCTCCCATGGGATCCAACGGTTGTGACCTCAACCCTTGCTTCCTTTACATTGGATGACCCCTGTTCACCTATCCTTCGATCCAATCATCCCAGATCTCGGCGATCTCTCTAGAATTCGAAGGTGGATGGTCATGATCCTTCAAACCCCTTAAAACTGATATTTGATGATCTAACTCTTGCGTAGATTCAGCAATGCCATTCCTCCTGAGCTTTTCAACTTCACGGTCAAAATTTGATCTCAACCACGAGACTTTGACCAAAATAACCGGCCCATATCGGCTTGGTGTTTCAACTAGAAGCTCTAATACCAATATGTAACATGCCCGACCACCCAGAGGTTGAGCTATGCCACTTAAACAGGTTGCAACACACCCAACCACCTATAAGCTAGGCACACTATAGTCCCAAGACTCAGTTCTCTAATCTCTAATTTGAAGGGAAAGGGTTTCTCAACAATGTTAGGAGCATTCACACCACATGCATAAGACAAGATCCATGCCACAACATAAAAGAGATAAACAACGTGCCATGCACAACAAATAACCAGTAGATAGGCACATTAGAATACATATCTCAGAGATAATTAAATACATAGCAGAATACATTAAACAGAAAACATAGAGAGCACTTATCTTTGCAAGTAAACATTCACCAATTGGCTGCAGACCAAGGACGTTCCTCCCAACCATAGACAATCTTGTTCATTTACTCTCAACAACAGTTCATGCCCGAGACAGGGCTATGAATACACAAGGATGAGTCCTAGGCCAAGTATAAATACACATTAATTGGATAAGTAGATCTCAGGGTTCCCAACCTCACAGCAATCCTAATTTCCATCTCTCTTTCCCCCTCAGCCTACACAACCCCCAGAAATGAACACATTTATCTACCATGTAGTCCATGAGGTTGTTCCATTTCTCTCCAGGGATCCAGTGCTACTGGTCAGGAAATATCCCTACTAGAAATTCCAAGGACTCTCAGTTGTGGACAGTTCCATCCGAACTTCCATCAATTTCATGTACACATGCATCCATTCCCTCCTAGAATGATCAATAAATCATTATAGCCATTCAATGATGGCTCTCCTCTTCCTTCCATTCATTTCCATGCTCATCCTAAGGGAACACGAACTCGCAATAGTGAGTTAAGAGGAAGAAGAACAAGTGAACCAGTGAGAAGAGGATGAACCAAGGGAAGAACGACCCCAAAACAACCCCCAAGGGATGTTTAAATAATTACATGAAGACAAGAGCCACATGGCCTCCCTCCCAAGAATCTCATGTAACCTCCTCTTCTCCATGAAATCAATTATGGGTAAATAAAATAATCATAACAATACTTATCCCCTCAAGCCCCCTCTCTTGTGGAATCATAACTCCCTATCTCTTTTGTCCTTGATGGTCTTGTAGCCAGCGGTGTATTTTATTAATGTATAGGAAGTGTTACATTTCCTGGGCACTCTAGCCCATTTTCAACTTTACCGACTCACTAGCCTTAGTCATATTTACATAATGCATTATAGTTTATAAGGATTAGAACCAGGATGTTACAATCACCTGATCGATTTACCTCGTTAACAGTCCTATCGGATAACTCATATTTTGGTTGCATCTATAGGATTAATGATGAGTGGCCTTAGAAGTTATTAAAGGAATTTCCAGATAAGCCCAAGTATAAGGTTGTGTGAAATGGGTGTAAGACATATTATTTCCCAAAGAGAACTTCTTGCCTTACGATTTATGAATTTTAGTCATGCCTGTGAAATCCCTAAAACCTTAGTGGTGATCTGGAACCCCAGTTAGCCTGTCGAAATCTATTGATAGCCCAGAATCACTATGCTGAGAGCTACAGGAAGCAGGAGTTTAGTTTCCAAATATGCAGTGTCGAATGAGCCATGTGATCCCTAGGTCGATATCGTGGGTGATCTCAAGGGAAAGGTTGAGCAAGTGAAACTCCTCAACCTCGACCTAATAGACCAAGTTCTATTCCCACAATTGAACATTGATGTGTTCTAGAATGTGGCTCTAGATGATTTGGGAGGGATGCAATTCATGCTGAAGCCGGATTTCATCAACCTCTTCAACTCCAACATCATGAATCTTCAAGACTTGTCAGTTTTTGACACTACTGGTGAGGTTGCATTGTGTACTAAGTTCCTCATCATCCGTGTACATGACAGGGTATTATGGCTCGAAAGACAGTATCCCATACATGCAGAGGATATCCATCAACTCACGGGCCTATTCATCGAAGGCGAAGATGTATCAAAAGTATTTCAAGGTCCCAGTAAACATGGGAAGAAAAAGGGAGAACCCATTCTATATGAATGATTTCATACTCAGAGAGGGGGGTGCACAACCAAGATTGACCCCATTCTACCTAAGATAGTTAGAACATCTTTCTATGTGATTTATAGAAAGTTAATGCAGTCCTATTACAAGGGAGAGTGCATGCTAGATGGCTTGTCGGTAGAATATTTTTATGCCAATGGAGCAGTATTCAACTGGTGTAGCTACTTGTTGGAAGAACCTTTTATAGCATGTGAGGAATCTCAGGAGAAGGGTGACACCTTCACCTATGGATACTTGCTAGTTTTGTTCTCCATGTTGAAGTGGACACCACCTTCAAGAAGACCTCTCTCACTAGGAGATAAAGGTCGAATAGAAAATATGTTCGAGCCTTGGCACTCAAGGTCAGAATTGGAGAAAACAACATTCAACAACGAAACGTTCTTAAAACGGTATAACCAACTACTTGACACAACTCATAGGTTGTTCATACCTCAAGAATCACTCAACCTGAACATGTGTAACATCACGTTCAGCATGAACTACCACCACACCTTTGTCTGGCCAAGGCATGCCAAGTTAGAAGACTTCCACTGTCGGATGTTGTCAATCTACCTGGAAAAATAGGTCTTTAACAGGGAGGTCATGTCATGGCCAGGAGTGAAGCATAACCCATGCAATTCGGAGATGCACTATATTTTACCCCCAGATATCCTAAAGAAAAATAGACAGGAAGAAAGGGTAGGATCGAACTCGAGCCTAGAGGAGAAAAATAAAGATTCTCCAATGCATACAGACTCAGAGGAGGAGGAGGAAGAGATGCAACTATTGGAATGCAAGAAGAGGACATTTCCCATGTTCTTGAAACTTCCAGAGCAATCTATGTTGACAAGTAAATATTTCAATGACATCCTAAACGTTGCTTTTATTGGAGACTCGTTGGTCAAGAAACCCAGGATAGGGCTCTCCTCTATGAAGATCCTAAACCATAAGCCTATATCATCAACCATCCCTTGTACTTAAGCAGTGACTCGAGTGAATCAAATGATCATTGGCATTCAAGATGAACCTGAACCTGATACCACCCCGTCCACCACCATCATCACCGAACAACCCCCATCACCCCCACAACCCCAGTCTCCACCTCGAGAAATAACCCGCCAACCCCAAACCATTGAACTGGAGCCCATGCAGTTGGATCCCCCTGAACTACCCAAGAATAGACCATAACTCACTGGTCCAAACCCTGAAGTTTCGAGCCAATAAATTATTCCATTTATACCAATGTAGGACACTCAACCTTAGAAGGAGATGCAAATTGTGCTCATACCACAAGCCCCAAGCACATAATGGCCCCTCTCAACAATCAGTGTTGAAAGTACCATTAAAAGGAGAAGAAACCCAGAAGTCAAGGTCTAGAAAAAGGCATAAGTACCAGAGGTTCAGAAGGAACCTGAAACTGCATCAGGACAGAGTGCAACGTCATTGCAAGAGAAAATGGAGCTAGTACTCTAGAACCCATAGCAGTGCACAGAGCTGATGTAGCTTTGCTTGGAAAAAAAAAAAGTGCTACCATTCCTTCCATCATCATTGAGGGTGATAGTTGTGCAACAATTGCAAGGTCCATATACATGGGAGAAAGAGGTGGAGACACCTTCAGAACACTCAATGGCCAGTGGACTCCCACTATAGGTCTGAGTACCCAGGGAGACCACTACTTCTTTTGTTGACCTCACTCAGTAGTCGTCAGCATAGCTAGTAGGGATGATTAGAGCCTCAACTGATCAACTGGAGTAGAGGCGCTAGCAGGTCGAAAGGGAAGAAAATTTTTTCAAAGAGAAATCACTCCTTGAGCAAGCACGCCAGATGCAGGAAGAGTATGTAAGTATCCAAAAAGAGAAAAAACTAGAAAGGGTCTAGGAAAATCTTGCAGGAGCCTGGAAAGTGATCCGAAGAGAAACACCACAACTGCCATAGTCTAGTGCAGAAAGCGAGCTTGAGAAATAGATTGATCTATTCCAAGGAGCATGGTTAGAGCTTGAAATTCACACAGAGAACCTTGAAGCACAGTTGTGGGAGATTCAGCATGAAGTAGAAAAACAACCCAGGAAGATTCAAGAGCAAATGGAAAAATAAGTGCTTGAAGGAAATAATGCAAGATAAGCCTTGCACAAACGGACATTAGAATGCATGAGGATATTTCAAAAAGTTAGGGATTGTATGGGTATCCTTGCAAGGTGAAACTAGACTCTGGAAGATGTGCACACAAATATCCACTCAGTTAATGAGGAATTTGTTGTCACCATGGATCCATTAGATCAGCAGGAAAAATTCGACCAGATCCAGCATGCAGACGACGAGCTGAATTCTCTATTTGAAGCATATTTAGTAGATAAGAAAGAGCTATGGGAGTTTTCACCTATCGTTTAGACATCCTACATGAAAATTGATCAGGTATATGCTACAGTTGATTCAGAGTGGAACTCCCTGGTTGCGTCCAAGCCTAAGGGATGCATTACAAATGTGACTCAATAGTTCATGGCTAAAGCTTCACTCCTTGCCAAGAAGTGGTAGGATAAATCATAAGTTTTCAAGGAGTAAGGAAGAGAGCACTGGAAATGGTCCCATATTTGGGCCCTTCGTTTGAAGAGGAGGAAAAAGAAAGAGTTCAAGAAGAACCTGGAAGCAAAGCATAGAAAAAATATAAAGGAAAGCAACAGGCTAGTCTAGATATCATGGAAGAAATGATGAATTGACTCGAGGATGAGTCAAGGATTGTGGTCGGAGCCTATTGGGCCCTTCGTTTTGTTGATTAGAAGTTGTGCAAGGAAGACTATAGTCCCAATTTTGGTCAAACACAAGTTTCGAAAGCCACAAAGGAGCAGGACAACAAAGCAAGGGAGGAAACAAAAAATGTTTGGAAAGAAGGATAGTGCAATTCCAGCGAGGAGAAAGAAGTTACAATTGAATAAGAACAAGGAAGCATGTGAAGTCTCAAACCAAGAAATCCAAATTAGCTTATATATATGATATGTATATGATTGTAAAGGGTTGGATGGGATTATCATTCACTCCATTTAGGTTCTGTTATTGTAATTAATATCCATCTTGGGAAAAGGGTATATAGAACTCCAAAGAATGAATTCAGAGACATAAACTATTGTAACAAAGTAATGACTTGTATATGTTGAATTGTATCTAAGAAACCCCTTTGATGATAATATATGGAAGGACCTAAAATTTTGAAATATTCTGTGTATTTCTCTGTCTATGTCTATGAATTTCCATTCTACTTTACTTCTTCATGTTTGATAAGATCAATATGTTATAGCTTGTTTGAAAATGTTGTTGTAACTATGTTGTATTTAATATTAGTTATGAATGGGTTCAGATATGTTACTTAGTTCATTTTGCACAAGACTATGTTGAATCTTGAAGATTCTTGAGATCTACCTAAGTATTCTCCTTACTCTTTCCTATCTTCTTGTCTTGGTTGCACTTTGGGTGAGACTTCTTCTCTCCAGAGAAGATGAAAATTCCAGAGCTCTAGACTACTCAGTACCCTTTTGTTGGTAACCTAATAAGGACCTTGGTTTGATCAACTTTGTGCCAAAAAATAGACTGTAAAAATACAAAGTGAAAGACTTGTTATAAGGGTGGCAGCCTTATCTCTGAGAAGATATGTGATGACTACACTCATTCACAAGAAGATGATAATAATGAGGCTCTAAAGGCATTTTTATGATAAACATGAATGTCAAAACCCTAGACATCCAAAAACCTAACCCTAGGATATGAAATGCCAAAAGTCATGTGGGCCTCATTTGGGTAAGTTAGTACATTAACTTCTTGGGTTCGTAACTTTTTTATACGATATTTGTTTTAGGCATGTGATAGCTAGTTGGAAAGGTATTTTAGAGAACTACACATTGTGCCATAAAAATATGACCTCGTATGTAGTTTGACTATGGCACACCAAAATAACACTTTTTAGGGCCCCAAAATGGCCCTGAAAGTACAACAAGATGTGCTGACATGAAAAGATACAAAATAATCCAGTTGGATTAGGTGGGAGGGCACCATTATCCACCTGGAAGATGTGTAGGTATTCATACAACCTTGGAATTGTAGAACTGACAATTATAAAGAAGTATAGAAGAACGTGTTGAACTAAAAATAGACAAGAGGAGCTAGCTGGAATAGGTGGGTGGTCACCAATATCCACCTGGAACAATCCTCCCCCCTTAGGAAGCAATAGTCTCCATTGCATTGAGTGTTGAGGGAAGAGGGGAAAACATTTTATAAATATGAATCTTGGTGATATTTGTGCCTTGTTGGAGAAGTTGTGCTTCTTGACTTGTGGTAGACTTTCACAAACCTATTGCTGGAGGGGTTGGATCTATTCCACCAACCTATTGTCTCTGGGTTTGATGGGGCATTATGTAGACGCCATTGTAGGTGAAGACACAATATCTTCTTTCTCTTCAACAATATGTTTTTGTTGGATAGAAGGTGTTTAGGTTGCAGTGGTTGTAGTGGTCTTTTGTGCATCCTTTGAACAGACTGTGAAGAGGATCAATTTTGCAATATGAGAGATTACCTTGCGATGATTTTTTGGTGGATTAGTAGTCTAAACTAGCTCTAGTATCCTGTAGATCTAACCTCCCAGAGTAATAATGACACTATAGGGTCTAGACTCATAGACAACATGATGTTTCCACATATATGGTTGGCCCAAAAAAAGATCACAGACATCAAGAGGGGAAATATCACACACTACCTCATCCTTGAAGGGATGGATGCCATAAGACAGGAGACACTGTTGGATGACATGAAGATCTCATCCCTGGTGAAGCCACCCAATATTGTATGGTTGTGAGTGTGGTTTTGTTGAAAACCCCAACTGTTTGATGAACTTAGCTGAGATGAGGTTCTTCTAGCTACCATTATAAAAAATGAAATGCAATGAGGTCCCCTTCAACCACATCTGTGAATGGAAGAGGTCTTCCCCCTCTTTAGGATCTACTGGTTCCTCTAGCTAAATTATTGTGGTCACGACAATAGCAGTTGGGTCTGCATTGATAATCTATCTATTTTTAATATTTTCTGGATTGGATTCTGAATGAAGGTTCGGCTCTGTGTCTTTGACCTCGAACACCAATGACCTCAACCAATAATTATTCCTAGTAAGAAGATAAAGGCCCATTTCCTCTCAATTTGTCAAAATGTCAAAACCCTAAAGTTCTAAAAAGTCTGTAACCCTATCTACAATATTACCTAATTTAGAGGAAGGGGCTTGTCAAATTTTTGTCCCAATTACTTCATTTTATCTCTATGAATTGCATAAACTATATGTTGACAGATGAAATCATTTACATGATTATTTTTTATTCATGGGAGTCAAACTTGGCATGTTTTATTGCTCTGCGGACTTATAATTTCCCATAATTTGTTCATTGGTGTGATTTGAATTATGTCTTATCTTGTAGGAGTATATTGTCTAGAACTGGGTCATTGTTATTTGAAATTTCATCTAAGTCACTTTGTAAGATGTTGAAAGTATAACAAATTATAGATGGTGAGGTCTTAAATGAATAATATTTGGCCATTATCTATAAAGAGTTAAATTTACATGATAGAAAAGATTTAATATTGTATTTAATGGAGAAAGATAGCAATCCTCCTAAAGAGTCTGATAATTATGAAATTGTTATATTTTCACCAATCTCACAACAAATTATCAGCATGGCTTGTGTTTTTTTGGGATATGAAAGTGATAGGATTGTGGATGAAACTATGTTAGGTCTATTTAATTCTATTTTCCCTTTGACAATCCAACCAATTGCTAGATTTCATTTTCCACAATATATAGCTAATTCTCTGCACTATCAACTCACCAAATTTACAATGAATATATCATGTAGATATCAATATTATCTGGTATATTTTCTTTTTTTTTCAAAGAAAATAACTTTTCAAATTTGAACTTATAAATTGAAGATAATGTTGGAAATCTTATGCCGATCATTCATTGGACACCAATAGTCAGAAAGATGCCATAAAATGTTGCATTTTCATACTTTGTCAATACATTTATGGCTATATTATATACCATGTTTCATGTAGAAAGTCCTCCTAGAATATTTCTCGAATTAAATACACTTTTGCATGAATCTATAGAAACTAAACTAGGAGACTGGTATTTATTCCAAAAATATACTGAAATAATGATATACGGAGCAAAAATTAAACCTTTAATATTTCCAAAATTCCTTACCCTAAGGATTTTTTCCTTAGAATTCATAAGGAAAAGTGTTAATTCAAATGATATTAATTTTGTTTCAAAGAAAAAGAGGACTAATTTCACATTGAAAAGAGAATTGGGACCTTTTTATGAACAATAGAAAAGTTTTGCATGTTGCAGAATCAATATTCCAAGGATTGAATCTTGAGCAAGGAGAAACATGGCAGAAGGATCCTTTTGGAATCATATCATCCAAAATACAAGAGTTTCAATTAACTTCCTATGAGCACCATAGTAAACCTCAAGTGGAGAAGATAATGAACCTGTACAGTTGGAAAGATGTTTATAAGGTTCTTCAGGGGACAATACAAAATGTATCTTAGGTTTCTCATACAGTGGTCATTGATACACCACGAAAACAAGAGAAATCATTTAAAAGAATTTTTCTGTAGGAGATTCAAGTTGTCTCAGAGTCAGAAGATGAACATTCCAGGAAGAAGTAAAGGATTGAAGGAAACATAGAGGAAATTTTAGAAGAAGATATACAAGTTATAAAAGATACATCGAAAGAGGATCCAAATAAACTTGCTCTTACAATAGAGTTTCTTCCATCAACTGGCTTTGATAACATCTAGAATCAAGAAGGTGCAAAATCTTCAAAAATCAAACCAAAAAATATATTTTTAGAATATGAGAAAATGAAGGACAAAAATGTAGAGATCAAGCAAATTTTGTTGCCTAAGCTTGATCAAGATTCTTCTAAATATATATTATTGTTTGCATTATATTTTGAAAAAACAATATTTTTTCACTATTAGAAGCTAATGATCAAAACCTTAGAAGCATTGGCAATTATAGAGCAACAAACTTTTCAATCGATCTTGAACAAATTCATATAGTTGACAAGATGGAATTGCTCAGAAAAATAGGAGAAATGTTGAATAGAGATGTCATCCATATGAATCTTGATATGAACAAATTACAAAAGGTAAACAAACAATTGAAGTAACAATTGAGATAGAAAAATGTACTTACCATGACAAAGCAAATAAGGATTGATGATTTGATGAAGAAACTCTTAAGACTAAGAGACAATTATAAGGATGAGGAGCCAATGCAATAGATAATGAGCTCAAAATATAATGAGATCCTTATATTAAAGAAGAAGATACATTTGAATGATCTTGATCATGTGCAGACTCCAGAGCTCCAAGCAATCCAATAGGAAAAAGATCATATTTTAAATCGAATGGTTCACATGAATGAATAGATAAAATTATATGAACAAAAAATTCATATTATCAAACATGGATCTTCATCATCACAAGATTCAACATCTACATATTCATTAAATTATCTAGTTAAGCATCTAGATGAGCTAAATTTTAAAGAAATTGAATTGGAAAAATCCAAGAAGAAAGTGTCTACACAAAATGATGAAACACAATTCTCAGAGATCAAATTGCAGAAAGAGACAAATAGATTAAGATCTATAAGCAAGCTAAGGATAAGATACAAGAGGATTATGAGATATGGAAAACTAAATTAGGAGGAAAATCCTATTTGATAGGAGCCATACGCTTTCTTTGGGACAAAATTGCTGATGAAACACAATTCTCAGAGATCAAATTGCAGAAAGAGACAAATAGATTAAGATCTATAAGCAAGCTAAGGATAAGATACAAGAGGATTATGAGCTATGGAAAACTAAATTAGGAGGAAAATCCTATTTGATAGGAGCCATACGCTTTCTTTGGGACAAAATTGCTAAGGAAAACACCAAAATTTGGGATTATATCATAATAGTGGATGAAGAATCTGGTTTGGCAAGGAAGGTGGACATAGACGTTAAAGTTGAATTCTAAGATCTAGAAAACATACCTAATACAACTACCAAAATTATCAAGTTACTTAATTCCAAATCAAATGAGGAATTGAGTAAAAAAGGAATTAAAAATCGAACCAGCATGGTCATGGAGATTGAAAAGCTTTTACAAAAAGAAGCCTAATTCAACAAACCCAGAACAAGTTAATTCCTTTACAAAATAATGTTGATTTTTTTTCTAGCCTTTATAACAAAATGGTTGAAAAGGGTTTACTAGAATGTTGGGATAAAAATGGAAATGTATTCTCTCTTCAAAATTACCAGCAATTTTTTATAAAATCTAGACAAGATACAAATAAATTAAGAGGAATTAGAGGAATGTTAAAAGGTCCAATAATTATTGACCTTCTAGATGATAATTGTTGACCTTCTAGACAAAGTCTTCTTCCTTTTATGGCAACTCAGAAATTTATTTGTAATTACACCAACATATGAAATATATACTGAAGGGGATATTTCTTATAAAAAAAATGATGACTTTTAAATATCCAACAAAGCAGGATTGGGATCGACTCATTCAATTTGAATGACTTGGAAAAGATATTTCAACAAAATCAAGGATTATGTTCTACAATTTTTTTTTTTTTGTAATTTATGTTGACTTGTAAGTAGCTTGCATAACCATTTTTGGTTACAGGTGATATGACCATAAGTATGTAATTGATTGGAATGTAAAGGAACTTTTTTTAACTGTAAGGCCTGAGAACAAACAATTATTAATGAAAAGTTTCATTTATAGAGATTAAAATATTCTTGTTTTTATGATCTAGGTTATGTGCTTCTGAATTTTCATAATCATTTGATTTATTTATATCTGCGTGATAAGTGTGACCATTTGGAACGGCATGCACTATTTCAACAACAAAGGAAAATCATTAAACATAGCTTTCAATTGATTCATTGTAATTGTTTATATGACCTATGTTTATTTATTATGCCTTTAAACTTTAAGAGAAATTTTCATTTAAAATTTATTAAAACATTTTCATCAAGAGGATATAGTTTTGTTTGCTTCTTCTATTGAAGGATAAGTAATATTTATTCAATTTGAATACATTATTTATCTTTTCATTGTTGTTTTTATTTTTCAATTGTCCATCATATTGATAAATTTTAATCAATTCAGATAGTGAAAATAATCCTTTTATAAAGTGATAAATATTCATTGATAGTTAAGTAGAAATTCTAGGGCACTACATAAGTTTTTTGTTTAGCTACAAAAAAAATCAAAATAATTGTAAATAGTAGTACAATTTTTGTTTAAATTAATATGCATGATTAGGTATGGGGAATTGAGACTGATGTGATAGAGCGT
>JZKD02S1673229.1:846233-918271 GCA_000966675.3 Picea glauca
CCAAATGAGCTTCCACCTTCACATGGTTGGCGATGTTTAGTAGAGAATAAATTATTCTTGAAACCCAGAGAAGCTCATTAAGGTATTCCTATTGTCTATTTAATGATATTATTTTTAGATATTATTGAATGTAATTTTATGTGGCATTTTATGTTCTCCCTTAACATTGATGTTTTCGAATGTTCAATGTGAAAAAATGCCTATTTCAATGACTTGGAAATGTAGAATGCTTGATCAAGTTAGTGATTGATTCAATGAACATTGACAACAATATTGATAAATTAGATGGCAGGAAAAAAATTGAGTTCCAATTTTAAAGTTTCTTGTACTAAGTTTGATTCTTTTCTTAGTTATATGTTTCTATTTGTATCATCTTGCTATTTTATATTGTTGACTTATATTTCTATCTCAACAAAATAACATCTTCTTCTTCTTTTTGTAAAGTAAATAGTTTAATAAATGGCCCCTATATCACAATTAATATAAATCAATGCTATCATCTCTGTTGGAGTTACTTCACACACACCTAGGATTTATTTTTCCTAAGGTTTTTCCCTTTTTATTAGTCATAATTATTCATTAGTAAGTCTCCTATAATTTAGGGGAGAATGTTCCACCTAGAGAATATTCTCTTTCAGTTAGCACTCCAGTTTGACTAGTTGAGTTGCGTTTACATGCTGTATTGGTTTTGTCACCATGCAACATTGGGATCATCACCATGATAATTTGACCTTTCCTTGGTATCATCACCATAGTGGTGCATTAGCCTTGATTCCCTAATTTAAATCCTCACTACTCTTTGTTCAGTCAGTTAATTGAAGACTAGTTGACTAGTTAACTCAACTAGGTGGTAGTTCACTCCCGTAAATGCCCGAGAGACTAGACTACGTGGCATTTCACTCCCATAACTATTTATGTATGTACATATCACTCTAGACCACCATTATGGAGCATTGGTTATCCTCCAGTTGAACTCATTGAGTTATACAAAGTATATCATGTGTAAATTATTCATTATTCACAACGGTTAATGAGAATTCTTCCATTATTTCTCTCCTTCTTCTTCTTTCTCCAATTCTCTCTGCAAATGTGTGTATTATTTTTTATCTGGATCTATTATGTGTAGGTTCAAAACATTTACATGGTATAAAATTCGATGGACTGCTAAGCAAAAGCTACACCAAAAAAATTTGCGGGTACAAAAGATTGAAGACAATCGAAAGATGGATTTCGAAAAAGAATTCATTCTTACACCTTACAAATATTTTTCATGGAAGGAGAAAATAGCCATACATCTCTGAACCAGAGGGTTGTACAGGTTAACCTTGAATATAGATATAGAACCGACATCAGCCATAGAAAAATCCAAGTACTTAAATCGCATGGATGAGGCACTCMGAACAATTTGTAGTCTTATTTCTCCCAATCTCCTTTTTCATATATCTTCCTGTAAGACTCCCAATGAAGCATGGACCACCTTGGAAGGGMTCTTTGTAAAACAATATGAGATGAGGTGACACATGATGGAGGTGGAGCTCCTCACATTGGATCCAAAAATCTTTGATAATATCTAAGATTTCTTTACAAAATTCACGGATTTACTGTCGCAACTCAAAGCTTGCGGGGTTGATAAATCAAAGGAGGAGAAACAAATGGTTCTCACCATTCTCTCCAATATTTCTCCTGAATTCTCTGTATTTGTATCTACATTCCATACTGTCATATTCTCCTATGGAGCCACCTGGAAAATGCCTTCTCTTGAGGACTTTATCGAATCCCTGACACAAGAACAAACCAAGCTCATCAACATGGGCACAATCAAAGGCCCAAGGGTGCATGCACTCACTATGCATTATGGAAGCCACAAATATAAGAAATCTAAAGATAAATATAAACAAAAATCTCATGCACATCCAAAGAATGAAGGGTACACAAAACTTTTCACCGATGCCTCCAGATCCAAAGGAGAAAAGGGAAGAAAAGGGGAGAAATGCACATATTGTCACAAATGATTCCATTCGGAATCTGCATGCATGCAAAAAATAATAATCTGATGTCTCAAATACTTAATAAAAACAACCTTGGAGATCGCATCCCTGAGGGTGCAAAGAAGAAGAATCTAGAAGATCTGAATTCCAAGAAAGGCAATTTTAGTCATGCCTTGATTGCCATCAACTCCTCTCCCTATGCGTGGATTGTAGATTCAGGAGAATCACATCACATGGTTGCACCAGAAGTAGTATATTCTTCTTTGGATGCATGCATAAGTCCTCCTATTCTGATGGGGGACAACTCTTCTGTTGAAGTCACCGACAAAGGAAGGATTGAACTCACCAATGGAAGCTTCGAGAATGTGTTGCACGTTCCCAAACTTTCTGTCAACCTTCTCTCCATGTATCAGATGACTAATTCTAGCACCGGAAATAAATTCATCTTCACACCAAATTTTGTGGACATCTACGACATGAAATCCAACTCCAGAGTAGCAACCGGTGAGGTAAATCATCAGTCTAGATTGTATACATTTTCTGAATTCATTGAACCTGATTATGCTTTACTGCTTACTCATGCCGATGAAAGTAGTAGGATATGGCACGAAAGGTTTGGACATTTGAATTTCAGATACATGCAATAGCTTAGAAAGCACATATTAGTTGATGGTCTACCAGAAGTCCATTTCTCCAAGGGAGTATGTGAGGGACGTGTTCTCTGAAAACACCCTCAAGAGAAATTCGATAAAGGAAAGTCTCAAGGAGCTTCCACACCTTTAGATCTGATCCACAATGACCTTATGGGTCCTTTTCCACATCCATCCATCAGTAAAGTGAGTTTTTTTTCTCATTTTTGTTGATGATTTCTCACGTTTTACTTGGATCTACTTTCTCAGGAAAAAATCCGAGGTCTTTCAACACCTTAAAGATTTCAAAGCGTTGAGACACAGTCCAGAAAGAAGATCAAAATCCTCTAAACTGATAACGAGGGAGAGTATGTAAATCATGAGATCCATAATATTTTCCATGAGGTAGGGATCCAGTTGTAGCACATAGTTCACTATACTCCACAAAAAAACGGAGTTGTTGAGCGGAAAAATAGATCTCTAAAGGAGATGGCATCTTGCATGTTGCATGCAAAGTCACTACCATAGAGACTATGGGTTGAAGCACTTAAATGTGCAACATACATCCAAAACAAATCTCCTCATAGATCTGTCAAGGATAATACCCCTTACAAGGCTTGCAGCAACCTCAAACTGGAAGTGACACACTTTTTCATTTTTGGTTCATGTGCATGGGCTCAGATTCCCTCTGAAAAGAGGAAGGAACTTGATCCATAGAGCACTGAGTACATTTTTGTTGGATACCCTGACGGTGTGAAGGGATATCAGCTTATTGATCTTTCCTCAAACCAGATCATCATTGAGTGTAGTCTCCAATTCGAGGAAAGTGTCTCGCTTGTACCTCAACGGCTAGATGCAGACACCTTCACTCTTCCACATGTTCGACATGATGAGCATGTACATGCCAACTCTTCTTTAGATGATATTTCTGATTCATAGGACTCAGATGATTCAGATTTAGATTCAGTATAGTTGGATGCAAAATCAGAACATCCAGATGCAATTGTAGAGCCAGAGAAGAGGCCCGAGTGGGCACAAACTACTCTTCAGGCTGCAGGGGATCTCATTGGTGATCCAACCAGTACTAGGAGGACTCAATCTGATTTCTAGAAGCCTCTTGTTGCACTCATTTCCACTGAACCATTTCCCTCTAGGCATCTTTTCTTGGTTCAATATTCAGATCCACAGTCTTATGGCAAGGCTACTAGAAATCGCTTTTGGGAATCCGCCATGCAGGAGGAGTACAACTCCCTCCTCGAGAACCAGACTTGGGATCTAGTTCCCCTTCCTTCTGGGATGAAACTTGTCAGATGCAGATGAGTCTATAGGACCAAGATAACAACATATGGACAGATTATCAAATACAAATCCAGGCTTGTCACCAAAGGATTTCAGCAGATTCATGGTATTGACTATGATGAGACCTTCGCTCTAGTAGAAAATATGGATTCCATACGATTGGAACTTTCCATTGCGGTAGCTAAGGGATGTAAAGTCCATCAAATGGACATGAATAATGCATTTCTTCACAGTGATCTCTCTGAGGAGATCTACATGGAGCAGCCCCAGGGATTTATGCAGGACTCATCTTTTGTCTATCGACTAAAGAAATCTCTTTATGGCCTCAAGTAGGTTCTGAGGGCATGGTATGCCAAGATGGACTCCTACTTGATGTCACAAAACTTTGTATGTTGTAAATTAGACCCAAATGTTTACATTATTAGGATGATTGATTCACTTCTACTTTTATTTATGTATGTTGATGATTTGTTGATCACCGAGTGCTCGACTTCAATGATTGTTGTAGTCAAGAGGATTATACATGATAGGTTTTTGATGATGGACATGGGTTTGCTACAATTTTTCCTTGGACTCGAGATTAGTCAAGATGCATCAGGCATCAAACTATCTTAGGCCAAGTATGCACAAGATCTCCTTGAGAGATTTCACATGACAGACTGCAAGTCTGTTCTGACTCCTTTCCTATCAGGATTCAAACTTGAGGATGGAAGGGAGACTCCACTGGTTGATAGCACACTATACAAACAGCTAGTGGGGAGCTTGTTTTATCTCACACACTCCAAACCAGACCTCTCATATGCAGTTGGAACAGTTTCCAAGTTCATGCAGGAGTTGCATGAGCTACATTGGAAAGTTGCAAAGTGTATCCTTCGATACGTACAAGGTACCATCACCTTTGGGATTCATTATGCAGCAGAATCTATATTAGATCTCGTCGATTTTACTGATTCCAACTTGGCTGGAGATAGAATTAATTGCAAGTCCACATATGGTTACTCACTCAGTCTTGGTTCTGGGCCTATCTGTTGGTTGAGCAAGAAGCAATTTTCCATTGCTCTATCTTCAGTCGAGGCAGAGTATAGAGGGGTAGTTAAAATAACCATTCAGGATATGTGGCAACAACATTTTCTCATTGAGTTGGGAATTCAATTTCATCGGTCGATCGTCATATAGTGTGACAAGCAGAGAACTATGAAGTTCTGCATAGATCCAGTTCAGAGGCAGTGGACAAAGCACATCGATATCCACATGCACTACATCCGAGACTTAGTACAAGAGGAGATCATCGACCTACAGTTCTTTCCTTCAACAAAATAGACAATAGACATCTACACCAAGACCTTCACTGAGCAGAAGTTCCATTCTCTGTGAATTCGTCTTGGAGTGAAGGACACAATTGCCTAGAAACTGTAGTTCTTGTTTTTACATATGTACCTTGAGGGGGTGTTTTTCCCATGATATTTTCCCTCTTTCCTCACTTTATTTTCAATGTATATTTTGCATTTGGGTACCTAACATGGCCTCGTTGCTGGGACCCAATATTTATTTTCACCATAATGATGTTTAGGGGGGGTGTTGGAGTTACTTCACACACACCTAGGATTTCTTTTTCCTAAGTTTTTTCCTTGTTTATTAGTCATAATTAGTCATTATCCAGTCTCCTATAATTTAGGGGAGAATATTCCACCTGGAGAATATTCTCTTTCAATTGACACTTAAGTTTGACTAGTTGAGTTGAGTTTAGATGTTGCATTGGTTTTGTCACCATGCAACATTGGGATCATCGTCATGCTAATTCGACCTTGCCTTGGTATCATCACCAGAGTGTCACATTAGCCTTGATTCCCTAAGTTAACTCCTCACTACTCTCTATTCATTCAGTTAACTGAAGACTAGTTGACTAGTTAACTCAACTAGGTGGTCGTTCACTCCCATAATTGCTTGAGAGACTAGACTAGGTGGCATTTCACTCCCGTAACTACTGGTGTGTGTCCAGATCACTCTAGACCACCACTATGGTGCATTGGTTATCCTCCATTCGAAGTCATTGAGTTATACAAAGTATATCATGTGTAAATTATTCATTATTCACAACAATTAATGAGAATTCTTCCATTCTTTCTCTCCTTCTTCTTCTTTCTCCAATTCTCTCTACAAATGTGTGTATTATTGTTTAACTAGATCTATTATGTGCAGGTTCAACACATTTACAATATTTGAGATTCACACTTTTTTCACTATCAAAATGATATAGATATTATGAGTATAGTGTTCCCTTAGAATTCACTCCTCAACAAGGTAACACCCAAAACATACTTCAAGAGAGATAGCCTAGGTTTCTTCCCTAAGGAGGATGCACCCACCTTTCCAAAAAATTTCAACTCAACATCTATCACTTAAGGAGCTCATCCTCTTTTAAATATTTCTATTTGGACTTGAGTGTATTGAGTGTACTCATGTAAATGCATATTTCCATCCCTACAACTATGTGCATGAGTTCTTTAATATTTTTTCATATTGTGTGGACCTATTGGGAGGTTTTATAGCCACTCGATGTCAAATGACAATAACTAGTTTCCAGTTCTTTAAATTTTTCCCTTTCACACATTCATCAAGTGCTAAAAAATACTTCAAATCTAGATGCAAAAATTCTCAAATGGAATTTTCACTGCTAAAAAACTCCTATGCAAAAAATCATAACACTTAGCTCACTAAATGAAAAAAAAATTGCATTTCATTTATCTAACGCCAACTGATTTTTCTCCATTGATCACATTGAGTTTTTCAAGGCTCATCAAGATCTCATGTGTCTGGTCAAACTAGCCAATTATTAGACCAACCATGACAAGTTGAGTTCCCTCATTTTGGGTCTGATCCCACTCAATTACGTAAGAATTACAATTACTCCTCAAGTCTTGTAACTATAGATATTTGTATAACATTTCTTATGCTTTGTATAAATGATAAATTTTCCATGGTTGGTTTTCCAATGATGTAATATATTCAATTTTCAGTTAATCAAAAGGGCACTTATGAAGAATACCACAGGAAGAAACCTACATGTTCCTAATTTGAATAAAACAGATACAAGCATGATGATTAATAAAAACATGTATTTCCATATTTATATTATAAAATTGCATCTCACACACAAAAAACATACACATTTGCAGAGAAAAGACAACTTATTCTATATTCACATAATTAGAAAAGATGAATGTACAACACATGCTCGTGAAAAGAAACTCCAACCACCTATAAACTACCTATTGTAACATAGGCTAAAATTCTAAATAAAAATTCTAAATTTTTATCAGAATAGGTATTTTTGAGTTCTATATTATTTTATTTCGTTTGTTTTGTCTAGATGTTAACTTGGTTTTAATCTATTATAGTGATTTCTCTTCTTTTATTTTGTGTTGGTTTTGTTTCTATATTAGGTTTTACCTTTCATTAATGTGCATTTAATTTAATTTCTCTTAATGTACCGGTGCACCAGTTATGTTGGAACATAGAAGTGAAAAAACTAGTCATAAAATGCATCTTGTTTATTATTTATAATTATAAATAAGATATATGTAAATCTAAGACAAACTAAGGCCATAATAAATATCTATGTTTAAGAAATATCTTTACCAAGATTCCATTCTTGATGTGGTCTGCCCCTCCAGAATGATATATCTTTTTTTTTAACAATAATTGAATATGGACTTTGAATTAAAAGGCTACGCCATAGTCAAAGCAATTGTCAAAATTTACAAAAAAAGTCTTGAGAGCACCAGAGAATAACTCTGTTTTCTGACTGATATACAAAATAAACAAAAACTTATAATTCCAGGTAGTGAAATTGCCATAAATTCTTATATATTTTCCTAAAAAAACTTGCACTTAAAATATGCATTAAGCTAAATTTTCTAGCTTCCAATCCCATCTTCCATATGTTGATGGTGTATTTCCTTCTCTTTCCATTGGTTCTGGTCCATTTCATCATTGTGCTTCTCCTACTCCATCTTGAAATTAGTTTCGTTCCTGTTCCATCATATTTAATCTTTCGAGAAGTGTTGTTATTGTTGATTCCAATGTAACAACCTGCTCTAGTGAGCAAACTTTTATTGACTTGTTCTTGGAGGAAAATTGAGTGCAAGTGATCCGGTTATGGTACATTGTGATTTTGTTTCGATTATGAATTATACATGGTGATGATAATGTGTTGTGACTTATTGTTATTTGATGTATATGTATTGGAATATGCTATTGAAAAGTTTTCATGGGTGTGTAGGATACATGACAGGTTATGGATGATGATGGCATCAATGGACTTCCTTGGACTCTGGATTGAGTCAGAGAGTGAATTGTATTTTGATTGAGTATTTAATTTACGCACTTGTGACATATGATTGATTATAGTATGATTTATGTATATGGATTATTGACATGGGTTTTATCAGTGGATGCAGGCTTGGTGATGCTTGCTAATCTGAATCACATAAGGAGTAAAGGGGCCATGCACATAAAACAGACATTGAGGGAGAGGTGTGGTAGCATCCCCGTCACAACCTACTAGCACTCTCGTTGTGGTATGAACTGTAGGTTAACGATTACCTAGTACCAGAGGTCCACAATGTCGTGAGGATGAACTGAGACAATCACTCACGAAGATTATAAGGGGCACACAATAAGGAAAACTCCTTATTCCTTAGTAGCTCTTAGTCTCTCACAAGGTAGACCAAATGGAGTGTTGACTCCAAGGGTCGGACAAACTTCCAAAAATAGTCAAAGGTGAGTGGCACCCTTGGAGCATGAAAGTGTGTCTTGAAGGGCACGTCGAGTAATTAAAAACTCGAGTCAATAAATCTAGGTGACTTATAAAACATTGAAATGATTAGACCTTGTTGGATTAAAACAATTAATTAAACCATGAATTTATTAATTATAAATCCCAATAAAAGTCTAAGCCTAAGTCTAAGTTTAATTAGGGGACTAAACAAAAATATTAAATAAATTAAAAGAATTGAGGTAAATCAAATTCTAGGAAAAAAATGATAAAAATCTAAAGATTGGATAAAATGCACATGTGTGCATGAAAATAATAAAGGGGATTTTTAAAATAGAAGTAAATAAATTATGAGAGAATAGGTGTACACATAGAATAGTATCTAGAGTCAAGAAACTAGTATAACTAGAAGAAGACTCATAATCCAACTCTAACTAAGATCTAGTTAGGAGACACTCATTAAATGAGAATTTGGGGAACAAAGGGACAACTATGAGCGAAAATAGGAACAGATTGGGGATTGTGAGGGAAATTGGTTTTTTAAATAAAATAAAAATGGTAATTACTTGTGAAACTTGGGGAGAGTGTGAAAAATGTGTGGATGAATAATCATGATTAATTTAATCTAAAAATTTAATTAGTTGTGCATGAGGACATGTGTTGGTAAGAAAATTTCTATAAAACAAATGGTGAAGAAGGAAATGTCAGTGTTTCATGGAAACATGCATAGGAGACCTAGCTAAATTATACAAAAACAAAGATTATAAATAAAAGGAAGAGATATACAATATGAAGAATGAGAATCAATGCATATTATGATCTATTCAATGAGTGAGTGATATTCACTCATATAGGCAATGAAATCCTATAATTAAGAAAAGCAATGAAGCAATGAGCTGCAGTGAGTTTTTCTTAGGAATGCATGCATAGTAGTGATGGTATAAAAATAGAAAGTCTAAAATAGAACTAACTCTAGTGAGCTTAAGTAGGAAACAGTAAAGTACGAAAAATCTCCAGTACACTCCCACTAAACTAGTGAGTCAGAAATAGAAATCTCCAACACCCCCCCTGTACATCACTATGGAGTAAAAAATCATTCTCGACTACTAGGCCATATTAGGTACTCATGTATAATGAAACTAATGAACACTAAATACAAGTGAGGAAAGAAGGAAAACCATGTAGGAATAAAACCCCCCCCTCAAAATACAATGCATCAAAAGAAGAAAATGGCAGTTGTTGCTAGGAAACTATGTTCTTCACTCCAAGATGATCCTGCAAAGTCTAAAACTTCAGCCAAGTGAAGGTCTTGGTGAATATGTCGCTAGTGTGTTCAGACGAAGGACAAAACCGCAAATCATTGATCCTATCATGTATTAAACCTCTGATGAAATGCACGTGGACCTCAATGTGTTTGGTTCACTATCGATGTATTGGATCTCTGCAAAACCTCAGTGTACTCTGATTGTCACACCATATGATAGTCGTACAGTGAAACTGGATACCAAGCTCGATAAGGAACTGTTGAAGCCAAAGTTTCTAAATGACACAATTGACTACTCCTTTGTACTCAGCCTCTGCAAAGATAAAGCAATGGTTGATTATTTCTTACATGACTAGCAAATTGGGCCAGACCCTAAACTGAGAGTGTACCCAGATGTGGACTTTTGATATGTTTTATCACTAGCACAATTTGAATCTCTGAAGCCTATGAGATCCAATGCACAACCAACTGCATAGTGAATCCCATAAATCATGGTGCCCTGAACATATATGAGGATGCGCTTGGAAGCCTTCTAGTGAAGATCATGGGGTTCCTGCATGTATATGGAAAATGCTCCTACCACATATAAGATATCTGGATGGGTGTGGGTGAGATACAAAAGACTCCCCACAAACTGATGATACAAAGTGTTGTCCACTAATGGTGTATCCCATCCATCCTCAAGTTTGATTCTCGATAAGAAGGGTGTAGGTGCAGACTTACAGTCTGTCATGTGGAATCTATCCAAAATATCCCTAACATACTTATCCTAAGAAATTTTGATCTCGAAAGCATCCTGACTAATCTCAAGACCAAGAAAGAAGTGTAGTGGACCCATGTCCTCCATAGAGAACATGTCATGAAAAATATATTTGACCAAAGTAATTGTTGAAGTAGAGCTACTAGTGATCAAAATATCATCAACATAGTGTACTAAAATCATCACAAAGTTAGTAGTCCTCAACATGTAAACATTGGAATCAGATTTACATCTAACAAAATAATGTGAAAGTAAGTAAGAATCCATATTTTCATACCATGATCTAGGTGCATGCTTGAGGCCATAGAGAGACTTCTTCAATCTACGTACTAAAGATGAGTTATGAATGAATCCCTGTGGCTTCTCCATGTAGATATCCTCTGAAAGAGAACTATGAAGAAAAACATTCTTCACATCCATCTGGTGAACTTCCCATCCCTTGGCTACTGCAATGGCCAAGCCAAGTGAATGACATCCATATTTTCTACAGGAGAAAAGGTCTCATCATAATCTATCCCATGAATCTATTGAAATACTTTCGCAAATAATTTATCCTTATACCTACTCACCTAACCATTTTCTTCTCTCTTGGTCCTATAAATCCATTTTCATCTGACAAGTTTCCTCCCTGGTGGAAGTAGAACCAGATCCCAAGTCTGATTCTCTAGGAGAGAGTCATGCTCCTCCTGCATGGTTGCTTCCCATAGTGGATTGCCAACAACCTCATTGTAGGTATGTGGATCATAAGATTGAACCATATATAAATTCATGGGCATCGCTGGTTCAGAAGTTGAAAGTACATGATAAGGATAAGCATGCTGAGATCGAGTCCTCCTCGAATTCAATGGATCCCTTGCAATGTTTCCTACTACCTGAAGTGTGGACTGTGCCCACTTGGGAATTTTCTGAAGCTCTGACATTGGCTCTTCATTTGGTTGTACTACCTGCTCATCTGCATGTATATAATCCTTTGTATATCTGTCTTAATATGTAGCATCTGAGTGTGTGGAATCATCATCTCTGATGTCTAGAACTGATGGAAGCATGTGAGTCTTTGCATGTTGCACTGGAGGTGCATGCAAAGGACTCTCCTCAAACTAAACATTGTTTTCAATGATGAGTTGGTTTGTAGAGGGATGAATCAATATATACCCCTTCACATCATCTAGATATCCCACAAATATGAAAGGTGTTCTTTGTGGATCTAAGGCTTTCCTCTTTTAAGAATGAATATGGGCCCATGCTCTAGATCCAAATATACAAAAGTGTGTGACATCTTGTTTGTCACTTGTCCAAGCCTCAAAAGGTGTCCTATCCTCAACATATCTATGAGGTGCTCTATTCTTTATGTAGCAACACAGTTAAGTGCCTCAGCCCAAAGCTTGTAAGGAAGTGATATTGCATGCAACATGCAACTGGTCATCTCCTTGAGAGACATGTTCTTTCTTTTAGCAAATCCATTATGTTGTGGAGTGTATGGAACTGTGGGCTGCAACTGGATACTAGCTTCACAAAAAATATTCTGAACATCTTTGTTGATATACTCCCCCCCATTATTCGTACAGAGGATCTTGATTTTCTTTCCAGTTTATGTCTCTAGTAGAGCTTTGAAGTCTTTGATATGCTCAAAAACTTTAGACTTTTTCCTGAGAAAATAAACCCAAGTATAGCGTCAGTAATCATCAATAAATGTAAGAACATAACTTGATTTTTTGATGGATGAATGTGGAAATGGATCCATGAGATCAGTATGAACAAACTCCAAGGAAGAGGAGGCTCTCCTTTCCTTCCCCTTTTCAAAATTCTCTTCAGGATGCTTGCCAAGAATGCATCCTTCGCAAACTCCTTTAGAAAAGTGAATGTTGGCAAGCCTTTGACCATTCCTTGCTTGGAAATTCATTACTTGTACCTAAAGTTTAAATGACCAAATCTCTCATGCCATACTCTACTATTATCATTAGCATGTGTAAGTAGCAAAGAGGATTCATATTCAGTAAACCTAGTGAACTTATACAACCGTGATTTGTGATCTACCTCACCAACTGCAATAATAGAACTGTCATGCATGTCAAGTAGTGTAACTAAATCTGATGTAAATTCAACTCGTTTACCTCTTTGAGTGATATGATAAACTGAGAGCATATTTATAGAAATATTTGGAACATGTAAAACATTCTCAAAAGTTCCATTAGGGATTTCCACTCTTCCCTCTCCTGCAACTGCTATTGGAGTATCATCCCCCATGAGAATAAGAGGTCCAAAGCATGAACTCAAAGAAGTAAAAAATTCTTCTTTAGCTGCCATATGATGTGATGTGATAGAATCTATAATACATAAATCAAATGAGGAATTAATTGAAACCATAGCATGATGATTACCTTTCTTAGGCGCATGGTCTTCTTATTTCTTTTTCTTGGCTCCTTCAAGAATGAAGTCTCCAAGTTTATTCTTTCGAAGTACCTATGTCATAAGTTTGATCTGCTTCTTCATTCATGTGGATTCTTCATGATTCGGTTTATTGCAATATGTGCACTTATTTCCCTTTTTCTTCTTCTTCCCTTTGGAATTTGAAGAATCTTTGGAACCTAAAGAATCATTGAAGGGTTTGGAATATCCCTCTTTCTTTGACTATGGATGTAATAGCTCCTTTCCTTTCTTCTTCGATTTTTGATTGGATGAATCTTTTCCATCATGCATGGTGATTTCATATTCTTTGGGATATTTCATGAGGCCCATCTGTAAGATTTTTGTTTGTTCTTGTGTGAGAGACTCAATGAATTGAGCCATCATAGGAATTTTCCAATTTTCTCCCAAAAGACATCTGCCAAAATGGAAATTGGAGACATATATAGAATATTATGTTCCTAGCTTGTCCAAGATTGTTATAATAATTTGTTTCTCTTGTGTAGACTTGTCAATACCATATTCACCCAAGCTCAATATCAAATATTTAAATTTAGTAAAGAAATCTTGTATATTATCAAAAATTTTAGGGTCTAAGGTATTCAACTCTACCTCAAACATATGACCTCACATCTCATCCTGCTTTCCAAAGGGTCCTTCCAAGGTGGTATAGATCTCATTTGGAGTCTTGCATATGGAAGCATGAAACCATAAATCAGTGGGGATTAACTCAAGAAGTAGTCATGCGGCCACATCCTTATGGTTCGCCCATATGGTATTCTCAAGCGTTGATGTAGGTTTTGTTTCTGTCGCCATCGTCAAATTGTACAGTACTTTTCTTTTGAGTTGGAATGTGGCCTTCGATTTCCATTCAAAATAGTTGTATGGTGTGATTATTATCACCATAATTGATTGAAGAATTTGCATCGTCTCCATCCCTTCTATTAATTCTAAAACGATCATGAAAACCTAGATCATGGATTCCAAGATATGATTGATAGTTCTATGACAGCTATAGATATGATAATACAAATATATCTCCTAAAATACGATGTTAGTTTTGGAGATTGTTTTTTAGCATGAGCATCCTTGTGTCATATGTCTTTGGTCAAAATTTCAGCCCAACCCAGATTGTGTATTTCGCGATATGGTTGTTTTACTGTAGAAAACCAATTTTCTAGAGTGTCTCACCCTAGCAGTGGGAATACTAAGAGAATTCCACACCCTAGTGAAGGATACAGTGTGACTATGTTACACCCTAACAATGGATAGGCCGTGTTGATTTCAGAAAACTAAAGTCGCATACTGGTGAAGAATACAGTGTGACAATGTCGCACCTTCAATCTATATAAGCTACGTCGATTGTTTGAGTGCGACTATCACACCCTGGAAATGGATAGACTATGATGATTTCAATTGTTTCACCTTTCGATATGGATAGGTTGTGACTCTGGTGGAAACTAAGTTTACTCAATAATTAAATCATGTTTCGCAAGAATTAGTGCATTGTTAACTGTTTAAAAAAAAATGTTAGAAAACCATTACATGTGAGATAAGAAGGTATATTAAAGTACATAGACATAATAGATTGAGAATTTTTAATTACTTACCAGTTTGGTAAAACGATACCAAGTCCTTATCTAATTACTTACCAGTTTTTTAATTACTTACAGTAATCAAATTTCAATTTTATCTCTTGTTAAAGCCTCGACTACATAGTCATTAATTTGTCCTTGTTTAATAACGATGGTTTTTCACGAGATACATGGTTAAATCCATTAAATTTAGTTCTACAGATGTTACCCTACTCATGAGTATTAGTCTTGGAACAATTTTCGTTTTATCTATTAGTATCTAGATTGCTCTAGATTTTCCCGTCCAATTCATTTTCAGACTTAGTAAATTACACCTTCTCTATTTTAGAATTACTCGGAATATCACAATTAGTGCGGTATTGGTACAGTTTCTTTGACTACTCCATCTTTATAACCTTGGAGATTGATTGATACAGGATCTCAAATTATCGGTGTTTCACCTGAGTAAATTTTAGTTTTTAACATTTCATTAACCTCTAATCTATTCTCTAAACAATTTAATTCCAAAACCACCATTACACGATTGAATTCCCAGAACTACTACCGATGACATTACATTGGTAAATCGAGGAGGAAACCTAACCATAAGGTTAAGCCATGGAAGTTTCTTTCAATGGTTTCAAGTGTAAAATTTGTGGAAAGAACACTTAGATTGTTTGAGAAGAGGCAGTTCCTTATTGTTTTGATTAGTCGAGTTAACTTTTAATTTCATCACAATTCACAAACCTTTAAAAATTAATAAATGTGACTGATCATTCCATAAATTCCTCTTCACGTGTAACACCCCAGGTTATGAACCTCCATTTTAAATAATGTATTGTTACAATGATGAGAGGAGAAAGTTCCCAAACAATTATTAAAAGGCTAGTGTGCCTAAGAAATGTAATGTTTTGATCATTATTAATAATAAACACATCATTGGCTGCTAGATGGACAAGGACTAGAGTTATAGGGGGCTATGATTCCACAAGAGAGGGGGCTTGAAGGGATAAATGTTATTTCCTATTCTATTTACCCTTTTTGTATAAAGGATGGGATTAGTTACGTGAGCCTCTTGGGGGAGGCCAGGAGGTTATTGATTCCACACAAAATACTTAAACCTACCCTTGGACTATTGGGGGGGTTGGTCGATATCTCGTTCTCTCACTTTATCATTCGCTCCTTCATTCATTTATGCATTCATTCACTTTCTCACTTGTTCATTAATTTCATCCTTACCTATCACTAATTGATCCATCCTCACCCACGTCTTGGATTGGGAAGGGAAACGAACTATTGAATATTAGCCACAATATTGTTGGTTGTAGTGGTCACTGATGTAATCCAGCCATGACTTGAGGCCTACATGTCTGAGATGTGTTGGCTTGTGTCTAGCCTTGTTCATAGCTGTGAGTCCTGAGAGTTAACGCAATGAGATTACAGACCAGCTGCACTAGAGCCCAAAATAAGGAGAAGACTACCTGAGGGACTACATGGTAGAGAAGGGTGGAGGTCCATTCTCTTGGGTGGTGTAGGCTGGGTACGGGGATTGTTGTGAGTGTTGGGAAATCCTATGAGAGCTTGAGTGCTCACTGGTTTGGGGAAGCCAAGTAACACTATGGAACTATCCTTGTGGATTCATAGCCTTGGCTTGGGAGTGACACTACTATTGATATTTAGAGCAGTAGTGTCTATGGTTGGGTGGAACGTCCTTGGTCTGTAGCTAGTTGGTGTCATCTTTATAAATATAAGTGCTCTCTGTTATGGTAGTATTTACCTATATATGAATGTAATCCGTTGTGTATTTATTTATTGTTTAAATGAATCTTTAGAATATGCACGCTTGTTGCTTATTGTTGTGCATGTCATTAAATATTTTCTTTTATGCATCCTTATTAATTTAAAAGGTTCGATAAGAGAATGAAGTCCAAGGGTGGGCTTGAAGGTGGTGCACCCCATCATGTGGGAGTTCGGGGTGTGTTATAGATTATTATCAGATATTTTGGTTGAAACATCGAGTCGGTATGGGCCGGGTCTGTTGGTTAGAGTCTCGTGGTTGAGATTGAATTATGATCGTGAAGTTGAAAATCTCAGGAGGAATGGCATTGTAGAATCTATGTAGGAGTTAGAACTTCAGAGATTCTTTGTAAGGGTTCGAAGGATCGTGACTGTCCCATTCGAATTCAGGAGCGATCGCCATTATGGGATCAAGAGCGATTTGGGATCATTGGATCGGAGGGTAGGTGAACAAGGATCATCCGATGAAAGCGAAGCAAAGGTTAAGTCACAACTGTTAGATCTCATTGGAAATATATTGACGGCCAAGAGGCATTGCGGGGAACCAAGTTGCACAGAAGTTAATTCCCCAAGGCGGTCCCACAATCCAAAACATGGTTTCACCAAAGGGTTACGTGTTAGTGTTGGAATAATTGTAGGACGAAAGGCAAGTTACTCCAAACCGTTGATGCATGCCCCCGCAAATTGAAAGGCATTAGGTGATGTGACATATTAGTGCTTGAACATCAAAACTATGAAGAGTCGAAGTAGACCTAGATCGTTGATCGAAGTGGACATGTGGTAGGAGATCCTACACTCCAGCGGATAATCACTTTGAAAGAAAGACAGATGCAAAAATCCAGAACTCCCAAAGGCCCAAAGGTCGTATTTCATCTGGACCATCCATAAACAAGGACACGCTGTGCCAGATCTCTTACTTTGGAGACTTAGTACTCCAGAAGGTTTTGCAGAGAAAAGCACTAGGGAAATAATTAATGAAATCCTATGGTCTAGGGTTAATACGGACCGTTCGATAAGGGAGACACATGTCGGTAAATTGGCTAGTTCAGGAATTTAGAGTTAGGGAGAATTGTAAGTGTGCTAGTGTGGAAAATCTCGAATCCTGAAGAGCCGAAGTGGTGGGGAATGATGGCATCACCTGGAGGTGATCTGGACCCCAAAATTCCAAAGTGACATGGCTTGCAAACGTCACATGGGTTGATGTGGACACATGGGATGTGTGCCATGCGTAAGTGAATTTTGAACACATGGACGATTGAAATGCCAGTTAGAATGTGACACGTTTCACCCACATGATTGGGTCACGTGTCTGCTTCTAGTATTTTCTCCATGTGACGAGCGATCATGTAGTTCGAAGACTGGGCACTCCAGAGGAAAAATATGTGACAATTGGCGTTGGGTCGAGAACTCTCAAAGAGCTGAAGCGATTCATAAACATTGATATGTGAGAGACACGCGTCGACAAATCATCAACTTTGAGAGAAAGAACTCTAGGAGAAAGTGAAGGTGGATAGTTTCAAACTCTCAAAGCCCAAAGATCCAAAGTGATTCATAGTTGTGGATCTGTGAGAGGACACGCATCGACATATCATGAACTCCAGGTAAAAGCATTCCAGGAGGAAGCAAGCGAGAGAAGTTGAGACTTACAAAGGCTAGATTTCCAAAGTGGATATAGATCATTGATCATGAAAGAGAATAAGGACCTTTGATCTGATCCTAGTTGAAGGTTTCAAAGTTGTGAAGCACCAGGAAGGATTTGGCCGTGGTTTCGAGCTATGGTCACCTGGGGAAGTGGTTTGAAGGGAGGGTCTGTGCAGAATTAAATTTTGTATTGGCTAAGGGATAACATGGAAGTGTTATATGGTGCAGATAAATACATATATGTTATTCATGAATTGAGAAGAAAAATGACCTGTAACGTGGTTTGACAAATTTTGTTTATAATATGATTAATTCTAGCAAAAATGGCCGCTTGCACATTTTATAGAATTAAGGGGTTTAAACACATCAGTTCAGAATCTGTATTGAAGAAATGGAAGAAGGAGAGGGAGCCTCCAACCATGATAAAGAGGTCGAAGGCTAGAATACCGGAGTTGGTAATGTAGAGACAGAGTCCAATGGACGAAAGGAAAGAGGAGATAAGAAAACATTAATAGAAACTGTAAGAAGCCTAGAAATAGAAATGTGGAGCTACAAGGTAGACAATGAGAGACTTATGAGAGAAAAAAGTCAGATAAATGCTCAAGTGTTGAAGAGCTTAAATCAGTTGCAGAGGAAAACAAAGAAAGGATCAAACCCAAAACAAGAGGAAGAAGGTAGGTTTTTTGAAAGAAGAGTGGATCATGGAAGAGTTTGTTATTCGAGAAGTGCCAACAGAACTCATAGGCACCACTCACCTCCTTACACAAAAAGAAAGTTTTATGCATCGAAAGATCCCATAATAAATCCATAAGTGTCTCTTGCTAGGAACTAGAGAAGGAGATAGGAAGTGGACAGTTTGCAAGGGGATATGAGGAAGCTTAAGCCACCCTCCTTTGATGGTGAAAGAGAAAGGGAAGATGACATTGAAGCATGGTTTCTTGGAATCAGGAGATATTTTCAATTGCATAACTATTCATCAAACCTGGAAGCCAGGATATCCACCTACCATTTACATGGGAAAGCTGCAATGTGGTGGGATCAACTGAATCAATTTGAAAATAGTAATGAGAATAGGATCACTTTGAAGTAGTTCAAGAAGTACTTCCAGAAGGAGTACCTCTCAGAGCATTTATAGGACAAGAAAATGCAAGAGTTATTTGAACTCAGGCTGGGAAGCATGACTATGGCAGAATATGAGAAGAAATTATTGGGATAGTTAAAATATGTTTGGTTTATAAATGATGAAAAGGTAAAGATACATAGGTTTTTGAGTGGATTGCCAACCTTTTATAAATAAATATTAGGTATGATGAGCCCAAGACCTTGACTCAGGCCATCAGGAAGGATAAAAACCTATATGAGAAAGGATAGAGAAGAGAATCCCTGCAAAAATATTGGAAGGATAAGAGGAAGGAGAAGTTCGATCAAAGGAGGAAAGGATTCAAACCTCCCTTCAATAGGAATGAGCCTAATAGAAATCATCAAGAGAAGTATGCTAAGGGTGAATCCAAGAAAGAACACTCCTTGGGAAAAAGAGTAAGAACACCTATCCAATGTTGGGGATGCAAAGAAGATCACATGTACAAAGATTTCCCACATAGAAAGGACAAAGTGAAGACTTTGCACAACGTCCAAGAGGCTACAACAGTCGAAGATATGGGAAGAATCTATGCAGATTTAGATGATCGACAAGAAAAGTAACAGTCCAATATGATCGAGGTGGAAGGTAAGATCATAAATCAACCTATTGTTATTTTAATTGATTTTGGAGCAATTCATTGTTACATTGATCCTAAAATAGTGGATAGATTACATTTGGAGAAAAGTAATCTTGGAAAATCAAGTTTGGTTTAGCTAGCCACTGGAAGCAAAAGGAGAATCCATGATATGGTCAGAGGATGTTCCATAAGTCTTAGTGGTGTGAATACAAATGTTGATTTAAATATCATACCATTGGGGTCTTATGATATTCTAAATGGAATGGATTGGTTGGCTAAGCATCATGTTGTCCTAGATTGTCATAGAAATACATTTACATGTCTTGATGGGAATGGAAAATAGAGCATTGTGAAAGGAGTTCCAAGACCCATCTCTATAAGGGAGATTTCAGCCTTACAACTGAAGAGATGTTTTAGAAAAGGATGTCAATTGTATGCAGCTCATGTGGAAGAGCCAAAAAATACAAAAGGGCCAAGCCTTGAAGATTTCTCGATACTACAGAAATTTGAAGATGTATTCCAATAAATACTAGGGTTACCACCAAGAAGGGAGATAGATTTCTCAATTGATCTAGTGCCTGGAGCTGCCCCGATGTGAAAAATACCTTACAGAATGAGCACACTAGAGTCAAAAGAATTACAAATGCAGTGGGAGGAATTGTTGAAGAAAGGGTACATATGTCCAAGTGTTTCACCTTGGGGAGCACCAATACTTTTTTTCAAAAAGAAGGATGGAACCTTGAGGCTTTGTATTGACTTTCGACAACTGAATAAGTATACTATAAATAACAAGTATCATCTACCCATAACTGATGACCTCTTTGATCAACTAAGAGGAGCAAAAATATTTTCAAAGATTGACCTGAGGTCAGGATACCATCATGTAAGAATCAAGGAAAAATGCATTCTTAAGACAACCTTTAGGACCAGGTATGGGAACTATGAATTTATAGTGGTGCCATTTGAACTAACCAATGCACCATTTGTCTTTATGTGCTTAATGAATAGCATATTCAGAAATTATTTAGATAATTTTTTCATAGTGTTCTTTGATGACATACTTATCTATTCTAAGTCTTAAGAGGAGAATGAACATCACTTAAGACTGGTATTGCAAGTAATGAGAGAACATCAGTTGTATGCCAAGTTGAGTAAGTGTTATTTTTATCAGAAGAAGATCCATTACTTGGGACACATTATCTCAAATAAGGGCATAGCAATAGATCTAGAGAAGATTGAAGTCATTAGAGGATGACCAACTCCCAGAAATGTGTCAGAAGTCATATATTTTATGGGATTGGCTGGTTACTATAGAAGGTTCATAGTAGGGTTCTCTAAGATTGCTCATCCAATCACTTCTTTGAAAAATAAGGGAACTAAATTTGAATGGAAACCTAAGTGTCAAGAGAACTTTAATATGTTGAAGGAATTACTTCCTAGTGCACCTGTGTTAAATATTGCTGACCCAAATGAAAGTTTTGTGGTATGTACAGATGCATGTAAGGAAGGAATTGGGGGAGTCCTCATGCAAAATGGACATGTCATTGGTTATGAGTCCATAAAGCTTAAGGATAATGAGAGGAACTATGCCACACATGACTTGGAGCTTGCTTCCATTGTCCATGCCTTGAGGATATGGAGGTATTATCTCATGGGGAAGAGATTTGAACTAAGGACAAACCACATTGGCCTGAAGTATCTTTTTGAACAACCAGCCTTGAATGTCAGGCAAACAAGATGGTTGAGATTTTTAAGTGAATATGACCTCGATATCAAGCATATCAAAGGAAAAGAGAATAACATTGTCTATGCACTTAGTAGAAGAGTGCATCTCATGCTGTCAGTATGCATCAGTCAGACTTGAAGAGCATAATTTTAGATGGTCTTGTTACAGATCAACATTACCTATAGGTAAAGGAAAGCTTATAGCAAGGAGATGTACAACAAAAAATAAAGGAGTATGAGATAAAGGAAGATGGATTACTCATGCATAAGAATATAATCTATGTTCCTAGTTCTGAAGAACTGAGGAATTTGGTATTGAAGGAAATGCATGATGCTCCTTATGTTGGACATCCCAGTTATCAAAAAATGATTACAACAGTAAGAAGCCAATTCTCTTGGCTAGGAATGAAAAATGATGTTATTGATTACATCACTCGATGTACGGAATGTCAGAAGGTGAAGGCTGATCATAGGCACCCAATGGGTTTGTTGCAGCCATTACCAATCCCAGAGAAGAAATGGGAAGTGATAAGCATTGAATTCATAACTAAATTACCCAGAACAACAAGACAACATGATTCAATCATGGTGGTGGTTGACAAATTAACAAAGGATGCTCATTTTGTTCTTGTAAAGAAAACACATACAACGGCTAATATTGTAGAAATTTACATGAGAGAGATTGCTAGGTTGCATGGGATACCTAGGATAATTGTCTCGGACAGAGATACAAAGTTTACCTCCAATTTTTGGAGGGGATTGTTTAAAGGATTTGATACAAATCTAAACTTTAGCACAACATACCAGTGCCAATCATATGGAAAAAAAAGAGGGTCAACTGAATAATTGAAGACATGTTGAGAATGTATGTGATGGATAAGCCATCTAAGTGGTAAGATTACTTGCACTTGGTCGAGTTTGCATATAATAATGGGTATCAAGATTCATTGAGAATGAGCCCATTTGAAGCCTTGTATGGTAGGAAATGAAATACTCTGGTGAGCAAGGAAAACCCAACAGATAGAGTGGTACTTGGGCCAGATTTTCTTAAGGATATGGAAGACTAGATGGTTAAGATCAAGAAAAATTTAAAGGCATCTCACGATAGAAAGAAAGTTTATGCAGATAAGAATAAGACAGCTAGAGAATTTAAAGTAGGGGAGCATGTACTTTTGAAAGTGAAGCCTAAGAAAATCTCTTTGAAAATGGGCAGTTGTACAAAGATGGTAGCCAGATTATGTGGTCCATTTGAAATATTGGACATAATAGGGCCAGTTGCATACATGCTTGTGTTKCYTGCTTCCATGAATGTGCACAATGTATTTAATGTCTCTTTACTAAATAAATATGTACATGAMCTAACAATGTTATTGATTGGCATCTGATTTAGGTAGAGACAGAGGGAGGATTTCAAGTTCAACCAGTGAAAGTATTGGACGSGAAGGTCAAAATGCTCCGGAATCGAGTTATAGAGCTGGTAAAAGTTTAGTGGACCTGCTATGGTCCTAAAGATGCTACCTGGGAGCATGAAGATTCCATGCAGGCAGAATACCCAYAGATTTTTGAATAAAATTTGAGATTTTGATCTCTATTTTGTATATGCACTAAGGATAGTGCCAAAATAAGGGGGAGGGGATGTAACACTCTGGGTGTTGAACCCCCATTTTAAATAATGTATTGTTACAATGTTGAGAGGCCAGAGTGCCCAAACAATTATTAAAAGGCCAGTGTACCTAAGAAATGTAATGTTTTGATCATTATTAATAATAAACACATTATTGGTTGCTAGACGGACAAGGACTAGAGTTATAGGGGGTTATGATTCCACAAGAGAGGGGGCTTGAGGGGATAAATGTTATTTCCTATTCTATTCACCTTTTTTTTCTAAGGGATGGGATCAGTTACGTGAGACTCTTGGGGGAGTCAAGGAGGTTCTTGATTCCCCACGAAATACTTAAACCCACCCCTGGACTGTTGGGGGGGTTGGACGATAGCTCATTCGCTCATTTGCTCATTTTTTGCTTCATTCATTTATGTTTTCATTCACTTTCTCACTCATTCATTCATTCCATCCTTACCTATCACTCATTGATACATCCTCACCCGCGTCTTGGCTTGGGAAGGGAAACGAACTGCCAAAGATTAACCACGGTATTATTGGTTGTAATGGTCATGGGTGTAATCCATCCATGACTTGAGGCCTGCGTGTATGAGATGCGTTGGCCTATGTCCAACCTTGTTTATAGTTGTGAGTTCTCAAAGTTCCAGCATTGATATTATGGACCAGTTGCATTGGAGCCCAAAATAAGGAGAAGGATTTCCTGAGGGACTGTGTGGCAGAGAAGGGTGGAGGTCGGTTCTCTTGGGTGGTGCATGTTGGGTAGAAGAGAGCTGGGTACTGGGATTGTTGTGAGTGTTGGGAAATACTGTGAGAGATTGAGTGCTGACTGGTTTGGGGAATCCAAGTAACACTCTAGAACCGTCCTTGTGGATTCATAGCCTTGACTTGAGGGTGACACTATTGTTGAGATTTGGATCGGTAGTGTCTACGGTTGGGTGGAACGTCCTTGGCCTGCAGCTAGTTGGTGTCATATTTATAAAGATAAGTGATCTCTGTTATGGTAGTATTTATCGGTATATGAATGTATTCCACTGTGTATTTATTTATCATTTAATTGAATCTTTAGAATATGCATGCTTGCTTCTTATTGTTGTGCATGTCAATAAATCTTTTCTTTTATGCATCTTTATTAATTTAAAAGGTTCGATAAGAGAATGAAGCCCAAGGGTGGGCTTGAAGGTGGCGTACCCCGACCTGTGGGAGGTCGGGGTGTGTTACATCATTTTCATTTTCAATTAGATATGTAATCCCTCAGAGTAATTTCATAAAGGGAATTTGAGTCATCATGAATTGTGGCACCGACAATGGCTTAAAAGTGAATAACCTTCCTTGACTATGATGACGATTCTGACTAACTTAAGCCATAATTGTAGTTCTTTCCTCCACATGTTGAACTTGGAATAGGGTTAGTTACTCGTGCCCCCTCTGTGGATTATACGTTAACTGAGTTTTCTATGTGTCCTATCGTATTCTAGGAAAGTGAGTAAGGAATTATAGTTTAGACATACTATATATTTTATGCACAACTCAGTACCCTTCGTAAATTACTTCCCTTAAGATACGCTCTAGGTGATACTTAGTTGTTTTATAAAATCGTTGATTTATTAAATTAATCCATGACATAGATAAGGACAAGAATTCTAGTGTAGGACCTTGGAAGGTTACAAAACATACGTATGGCGTGTCTTGTAACAAAAATAACCTTCCTTCATTATTAGTAATGATAATAGGTTTATTACACCACCAGTTGAATTGAATTTGATCACCATTTCATGACTCTTTAAAAGTATTAGTGAAATATTGATGGCATTTCAAATATTAGGAAAGTTACGGTTAGTGGTATAGAATAAGTTTAATGTATTTTACTATTACGGTTGAGAGCCACTATTAAGCACTATTATTTAAGAAATGGTTATGTAATACAATTTGTTAAAATTGTATGTATTGTATTATTATTACTTAGAGATTTCATCAAGGATTGTTTATGGTCAATGTATGGTAAAATAAAGTAAATTATAAAAGATTGAATAAGTGGTTAGTATCAATATTTATATTCATATGTGCTAGAGCAAGGCACTTAGATTAAAGGTAATTATATCATAATATGTTAAGTAATATAATGACAATGAATCACAAAGGATATATAGGATTTCTTTTGACGTAATCTGTTGTTAGCATTTCCACTTGTTAGACTTATTATAATGATACCTGACATTTATGCTTGACTATGTGGTGAAGTTAATGTTGAGTAAGAAATGATGTTGATTAAGAATTTATCTTTTACGGTTGGCGTCTTGTATATTAAACATTTTCTTATTTATTGTCGTATCAGTTAATGTGTAAAATAAACAAACAAATACATAAATAAATAAAAATTTACTACTCGTAATATTTTCTACAATGTGTTGTTACAGATGGAAATGTTACATATGGTATCAGAGCAGCTTCAACCCTCCGACATTGGACCGTTACACCTTCCACTGTGTTAAATAAATGATTAATTTATATCACTAATTAAATTTTGAAATTGTACATGTAGGTAATCATGGTTAGATGACGTAGGGGAAGTAGATGGCGTGGTTTTGGAGGAAGAGGTGTGACACCTTTGATAGTATCTATGCTAGAGGGGTCTAACCCCAGGTAAATGAGAAAATTATTGAGCAGGAGCAGGTTTCTATGGGAGATGTGGTAGGTATGATGAGCTCCTTCCAGAGGATGTCGGAGGCATTGATTAATTTCCTGGATCGAGATGAGGGTAGAGTGTATGTACCCAATGAGGGTTCAGAGTGCGCTCCAACTGGTAGTAGTAGTATACATAGTGAAATAGAGAAGGTGAATTTTCTTGAGTTCATGGGTGCCATAAACGGTTTAGCCTCCAAGGAATGGTTGGAGAATATGGTGATGTGCTTCTCATTTTGTGATTGCACCTCCAACATGAAATTCCACATGGTGGTCTTTTAGCTGAAGCGGAGTGCTCTTCTCTGTTGGATGATGCTCCTACCTTGACTAAACATGGTCATAAAAGACAGGTAATGGGAGTTGTTCAAGGAATGGATTTAGGAGAGGTACTTGTCCAAGGAATTCATTGAGTGTCGTCTTAATGAATTCAATGCCTTACGATAGGGTGGTCATACGATTCTAGAGTACGAGGCTAGATTTATGGAGCTACTTAGGTATGATCCACATCTAAACACAGAGAAGTTAAAGGTTAATAAATTTTTATTTAGCATTAAATTCAACATTTGTGTGAAGGCGAGGATCCTAATGCTTCAAACATTACACGATGCAGTTCAAAATTACCTCATAGTTGAGGAAGAGTTGAACAATGGGGGTTAGGGAAGGACTCGTTCTAGACAGACTGGACAAATGTCATCAGGAGTGAAACAACATCAGACACCACCCAGACAGAATTCAGGGCATCGATATGTGCGCAGAGAAACTATGTTCATGACACCATGACGACAAATTCCTTAGCAGGGGAATCCTTATAGAGGACCACATCAACAACAACAAAAACGTCCACAGTATCAAAAGAAGTTTAGGCCTACTTAGCATAATAGACCAGGATCATAGACTATTAGGCTAGACACTTCTACTTCGGGGAATAGGAGTGTTGGAATGAAGACTGGATGTTGGACATGTAGAGAGACACATTACCAGCGAGACTGTTTGATTGAGAATACTATAGCGTCTGGATCACCAAAACCCACTACAGTTGGATATTTTGGAAAGGCCCACATGATACATGTAGTGGTGAACAACCGTGAGGCTGAGCACCAATCCACTATGCTCGAGACGTTAGGTACAATCACCGACCAAAACTTTAGTATATTGATAGATCCAAGTGCTACAAAGAGATTTATCTCTAGTGCAGCGCTAAAGAGAACTAAAGTAAAGGCAGTCAAGTAGAAGGATTTTAGATACATAGAAATGGCATTGGGTGCCAAACAAAATGTTGGAGGAAAGGTTATGGAATATAGCATTAAATTGGGATATTTTGTAACGAAGGCCAACCTATATGTCACAATCTTAGGATCTTATGGCATAGTGATTGGTATGGATTGGTTGGAATCACATGATGTGATACTTAACTGTAAGTCGAAGAGGTTAAGTTTAACAGATGATTTGGGACAGAGTAGAGCGATTATAGGAAGGAACTAGGGGGTGTCCTTGAGATTTATTTATTCCCTGCAACTACATAAGAGTATGCGAAAGGGGTGCAATATTTATGAAATCTTAGCATTGAACAGAAAAGGCAATGCAAAAGCATTATAAAAGCTTCATGTAGTGCAAGAGTTTGCAGATGTGTTTCCAAAAGAGTTACCAGGTTTACCACATGAAAGAGAGTTCGAGTTTACAATAGACTTGAAGCTTGGAATTGAACCGATAGAGAGAACACCTTACCAGATGTTAATGCCTGAATTGTCGGAGTTGAAAATGCAATTGAAGAAATTTTTGGACTTGGGACTTATATGTCCAAGTGTGTCACCTTGGGGTGCACTAGTTGTTTCGTGAGAAAGAAGGATGGATCATGGAGACCTTTTATTGACTATCTCCAATTAAACAAAGCGACAATCAAGAACCAATATCCATTACCCAAAATAGATGATTTGTTTGACCAGATGAAGGGAGAGATGTTTTTTTTCGAATATTGATTTGAGATAAGGATATACCCAATTATAGATTAAAGAAGAAGATATCCCTAAGACTGTATTTAAGATGACATTCAGACACTATGAATTTACATTTTTACCATTCGGATTGACGAACTCCCCCAGGGTATTCATGAGTTTGATGAATGGGGTGTTCCGTGAATATTTGAACAAGTTTTTTCAAGTATTTATGATGACATACTAATTTATTCTTGGACAAAAGAAGAGCATGACAAACATTTAATATTGGTCCTACAATGTCTACGAGAAAGAAAATTGTACAGGAAACTATTGAAATGTTCTTTTTACCAATTGAAGATTCATTACTTGGGACATATCATATCTGGTGAAGGTCTCAGTGTGTGTCCAGCGAAAGTAGAGGCTATTACAGAATGGCCAACACCGAAAAATGTACAAGAATTACATATTTTTATGGGTTTAGCAGGATATTACCGACGATTCGTTGAAGGTTTTTTGAAGATAGCAAATTCGATCACGAAATTGCAGAAGAAGAATAAGAAGTTCGTATGGACGGAGAAATGCACAGAATCATTTCAAAAGATCAAAGAGTTGTTGACAAAAATGTCGATACTAAAGGCACCCGACATGGACAAATAATTCTTTGTATGCACGTATGCATCCAAGGTTTAGGCAGAGTTTTGATGCAAGATGGTTGAGTGATCGCTTAAATTTCAAGGAATTTGAGAAATAATGAAGAGAACTATGCAATGCATGACTTGGAATTATTAGCAATTGTCTATGCCTTGAGAGTTTGGAGACATTATATGATTGGACATAAATTCAAATTAAAGACAAAGCACTGTGTATTCAAGCATATATTTACACAAAGTTACTTGAACATGTGACAAAGGCGTTGGTCAGAATAACTTCGTGAATACGACTTTGAGATTACTTACATTAAAGGAATAGGGAATAGAGTGGCAGAAGCATTGAGTCGGAGACCATACATATTCTCAGTAATACCTCTTAAGATGAATCTTTGAGAAAATATTCTAACTTTACAAATAGATGATGATTGGTATAAAGAAGTTAAGGATAATATTGGATGAGATACCATGATGGTATCAAAGTTTGAAGGTCATTCAATAGAAAATGATCGTTTGTTGAGATTTAATGGAATAATTTATGTACTACCTAATGATTAATTAAGAACTTTGGTATTAAGTGAAGTGCATCAAATAGTGTACATGGCTCATCCGGGAGTCCCGAAGATGAAGGCAGACCTTAATCCTTTATTCTTCTAGAAGGGGATGAAAGAAAACATAGTTAGTTACGTGGTGAGATGTCAAGAATGTTAGCAAGTGAAGGATGAACATAGACATCCAGCAGGTTACTACAACCACACTCTATTTTGGAATCGAAATGGGAGGTCATTTCGATGGAATTAATAGTTGGATTCCCACTGATGGAAAAGAGGCATGATTTGATTTTCATGGTAGTTGACACTATGATGAAGAGTGTACACTTTATTCCAGTACATATGATGTATCAAGTGCCAGACATAACTAGAGTATTTGTTAGCGAGATTGTGAGATTACATGGTGTACCAAGAAGGATCATATCTGATCGAGGATTGGTATTTACAGAGAAATTTTGGACCAGTTTCCAAGAGGATTTGGGAACACAACTAAAATTTAGTACAACATATCACCTAGAAATAGACAGGAAAATAGAAAGAATGAACCATATTTTGGAGTATATGTTGCATATGTATGTAATGGATCAACAAAATTTTTGGGAATATTTCTTGCCACTAGTAGAGTTTTCATATAAAAACAACTATCATAGTACAATTAAGATGACATCATTTGAGTTTCCTTACGGATGACCATGTCAAACACCGTTGAGTTGGGATCAACTTGAGGATAGGGTCCTTGTAGGACCAGAAGTGATTCAAGAAATGGAAGAACAATTGAAATCGATGAGACATAGGATTAAAGAAGCACGATATCGACAAAAGAATTATGTTGATGCACATCATGTTGACCGCAGTTATGAAGTTGGCGACAAATTTTTCTTGTGGGTGAAATCACACAAGATTTTGATCAAGTTTGGAAAGGGTGCTAAAATCTCTCCTAGGTTTGTGGGACCTTTTGAAGTTGTGGAAAAGAAAGGACCCATGTCTTATCAACTAGCCTTGCCTAAACTGTAGGTTAACAATTGCATAGTTTGAGAGGTCCATGATGTCATGAGGGAAGACTGAGATAGACGCTCACAAAGATTCTAAGGGGCGCTCAATAAGGAAAAATCCTTATTCCTTAGAAACCTTTAGTCTCTCACAAGGTCAACCTAATGGAGTGTTTACTTCAAGGGTCGAACAAACTTCCAAAACCAGTCAAAGGTGAGTGGCACCCTTGAAGCATGGAGGTGCATCTTGAAGGGCATGTCTCATCATTAAAAACTTGAGTCAATAAATCTAGGTGACCTAGAAATCATTGAAATGATTAGACCTTGTTGGATTAAAATAATTAATTAAACCATGAATTTATTAACTATAAATCCCAATAAAAGTATAAGCCTAATTCTAATACTAAGCCTAAGTCTAAGTTTAATTAGAGGACTAAATTAAAATATTAAATAAATTAAAATAATTGAGATAAATCAAATTATTGGAAAAAAGTGAAAAAAATATAAAGATTGGATAAAGTGCACATGTGTGCATGGAAATAATAAAAGGAATTTTTAAAATAAAAAGAAAAAAATTATGAGAGAATAGGTGTACACATAGAATAGTATCTAGAGTCAAGTTACCACTAGTCCAACTAGAAGAAGACTCCTAATCCAACTCTAACTAAGATATAGTTATGAGACACTCATTAAATGAGAATTTGGGGAACAAAGGGACAACTATGAGCGAAAATAGGAACACATTGGGGATTGTGAGGGAAATTGGATTTTTAAATAAAATAAAAATGGTAATTACTTGTGCAACTTGGCAAGAGGTGACAAGTGTGTGGATGAATAATCATAATTAATTTAATCTAAAAAGTTAATTAGTTATGCATGAGGACATGTGTCAGTAAGGAAATTTCTATAAAACAAATGGTGAAGAAGGAATAAGGATCTCACTTATTCTTGGTAAGGTTATGCTGCCAAAATTATTGGGGACTGTGTTTTACTTGTGAGAGTTGGGATACCAAGATTGAAGAAAGAGTGGAAGCTCTACCTTGTGAGGAAAGCTTGGCTCCACTATTTTTGGTTTCTTTTGTGTGGCTCCCTTGCGTTTAGAGGGGCTAAGGGGGAAGAAGAGTACCTCTAGCATTGGCTCAGAGGTACTGGTGAAGTCCTGGATTAGTATGTAGGAGAAAGGAGAACATGCACAAGCTTTAAGTTAAAGGACATCCTTAATTATTCATATTCATTGGTCAGGGTATTTTATTTTGGATATTATTTGTACAGTTTTCAAAAGAAAATATTTGTAATTTATTTGTATGAACAAATGTAAGGATCGATGGTGAATATTTAGTGACAACATTTTATTCTGTAAATTATTTGTATTATCTTGTGTGATTGATTTAGATATCTTCTTGTTGGATAAAATAAGGATTATTACAATTTTCCTTATTTCCATTTTAGGATGGCAGTTTCTTGTCAAAGTTAATAGTCTTTTAGTGTTATTGTTAATTACTTATACAACTTTATTTCAGTATCTTTGTTTATGTTAATTCTTGATGATGGTACCATGTGTTCTTGTAAGGATGAAGAGTCCATTCACACTATCGTTTATCCTTAAACGTTCAAATGTTGAAATTTGATCCATTAATGGATTCTCACATTGTGAAAATTCTGGGAACCATCTGAAGAATATTCACATCCCATACTTTATTTATGTTTTTCCTTCAATAATCAAGATCCTCTACTTTAAGCAGCGAGAATCAATGAGTTGTTAACTGCTTAAGAAAGAAAAATTGGAAACCATTGCATGTGAGATAAGAAGTTACATTAAAGCACAAAGACATAATAGATTGAGAATTGCTAATTACTCTACATGGTACAAAGTCCTTATTCATGATATTTTGGAATATCAGGGTTGTTTTTAAAATACATAGAGAATAGCAATCCAAGAAAGTTGAAACTAACTATTCACAGTAAATAAAAACTACAGAATAAATTCTTAAAAGACAATCGTGTAATAAACCCTTTCCAAAGGCCAACAAGGTATTCATAAACTTTTATGTCAGTATATTTTAGTTACTCGCACTCCACTATGTGGCTTATGCATTCATTGAGTTTTCTATGTGTCCTATTGTATTCTGGGAAAGAGAGTAAGGAATTCTAGTTTAGACAGACTACATCTTTTATGAGCAACTCGATACCCTTCGTAAATTGTTGCCCTTAAGATACGCTAAAAGATTGAATAAGTGGTTAGTATCAATATTTATATTCATATGTGCTAGAGCAAGGAACTTAGATGAAAGGTAATTATATCATAATATGTTATGTAATATAATGACAATGAATTACAAAGGATATATAGGATTTCTTTTGATGTAATATGTTGTTAGTGATTCCACTTGTTAGACTTATTATAATGATGTGTGACATTTATGATTGACTATGTGGTGAAGAAGAAATGATGTTGATTAAGAATTGATATTTTATGGTTGTTGTCTTGTATATTAAACATTTTCTTATTTATTTCCGTATGAGATAATGTGTAAAATAAATAGATAAAAATTTACTACTCATAATATTTTCTTACAATGTGTTGTTACAGGTGGGAATGTCACATCCAAATCCTGAATTATTTATCTTTTAGTTTCACATTCCTGGAGATTTCGTATTTCCTCTTAAATATTCCCGATTGTTTGGATCAACATTGGCATTGTTTGTTCCATTTCTCTTGAATGTTGATTCTCCTTAATAATGTTTTCTATTATGTTAAGGAGGAATGACACAATATTTTCCATATTGCTTATTCTCATTTCATTCTCATTGTATTGTGCATGTATTCCTTCCAATATTGTCTCAAAATGCTTCAAATATCCTTTGACCTTAACCCAAAAATGATCCATTGCAATGGAAATATCCAAGCTCACTATTCTATTATCCCTTATCTCTATGATGAAATCACATTGTAGCAAGTTCACTAAAGAATCAACAAAAAAAGGATTGCCTGAGATGAGTAATACCAACATTTGACAAGTCCATAGAATGAATCCAAGAAGGATGCATAAGAGAGAGGAACTATGAATAGGGGTCAATATAAACTAGAATAAGTCTGAAGGCTCAGAGATAAAGGGATCAAGGATGACATCCTGAGGGAACAATGAGAGAGGGGTTGGGGTAGTAGGGAAGGGGGAAGGGTTGGGAGGGATTAAAGGAGAGAGATATGAGAGAGGGAAAGGGAATATTGACAAAGAGAAATATCTGAAGAAACCAGACACAAAAAATCTAGAAAAAGGAAATGGAAGAAGAGGGTGAGAGAAGGAAGGTGAGGTAGTGAAAATAAGTTTAGAGAGATTCAATAAATAATAAACTTCACATCTAAGAAATCTATTACTTTCCAAGCCCAGGGGATTGTTGTAAAGAGTTTCAATATCCTTCACATAGATAACTTGTGGGTACCTAGAGATTGATGGACACTGACTATAGAGAAGGGAAAGAATTGAAAAAGGGAAGTCACTTGACTCAGAACTATGACGTAGGTTGAGCCTCCAAAACCTAAGCATTGGACCTGACGTGTTCTCCATTCTGGAGCCCACAGATATCAGGGTTTTACACGTGCCTGTGGTATAAAAGTCATAAGAAAAATTTGATGGTGAAATATGTGATAAGAGTGGGACACCACTCCCAATGTTGTTTCCTATGGTGAAATATTGATAAGACCCCTACACCACTCCTAATGATGTTTCCTCTGCCACGTCATGGCCTATCTTTTCCATATATAGTTTTTAACACATGTCATCGATTTAATCCCATACATGTGTCACCCACACTAAGTGTATGACACATGTATCGATTTTAACCCCGTCAAATTGGTTATTTGATCATTTTTGTATGACACATGACACTTGTGTATAATCGCCACGTTAACTTATCTTACCCCAATTCCTGATATGCAATAATTAAGTGATAATTATAGATTAACTTGGTAATTAAGGTTAAAATGGGCATCACAAAAATGATTAATTAAAGGTTTCCACATCATATCGTGCATCGGATGATAAATATAATTCCTAATGCCCCTAGGTCTTGATGTCTGAGAATTATGATAGTAACTAGATACACTGAAGAATTAATATAGGATTAATTAATTTAATTTTTTATGCCATTGATCATATGTGCACCATATTTTCAATGTTAATAAGGTCTGCCACTATATGCTTCGCAATTAATGGTATCAACACGTGAACTAATGGTAAATGGTTGGCAATGTATATGTTTTAAATTTCGATGTACATTGTTCTTATTTCTTTGCATGAGTTCATTTCTTCTATTGATTTCAATTTTTTTTTGCAGACCCCATTCATGGAAAATATTTCTAAGTAGTTTCCATGGCACCCAAAAAATAAAAAAAGCAGAATCCAACTCAACAGATGGAAGACCGAGATCTAAAAATTCCAACTCTGATATATTCTCAAACACTTCTTATAAACTGCACTCTAGTAGCAAGACTTGGTATGATATATTCAAGATTTTTGAGGAATAAAAGTTTGATGTAGCAATAGAGAATGAGAGTGATGATGACACCTATGCTCCAAAAAGAACTTTTTAGGATATTTCTAAGTCCAGGTTACACAAAGTTGTAGCAAGACCCAGGTTGACGACATACACAGATATTATACATTGGCCTCTAGAACATGTAGACCTCTGGATGCAAACTATTGTCAACAGTCAAAAGGTGGTTATTTGATAGTTCAAGCCTGCAAACATACGAGTAATGTATAAACTTCCCAAACACGAGATATTTTATAATAAAGAGTTCCTGGAAAATTTTAATCAAGAGGAATGTATGCAATCTGATTTACAATTGCTACAGTTAATTAAATATTGGTGGGATGATGAGAATAAGTTTAAAATTGATATCTTGGGTAAATATGCTACTTCTTCCTACAAAGCAGTGGAATTATATGTCTCCACCCTAATTTGTTGATTATATGGTAAAAAGAACCCTAATCATTTCAAATTAGAATGGGTTAGAACTATGCATAGAGTAATTAGTGGTTACAACTTCAATTGGGGTACAATTCTATATGATAACCTTTATAGGAACATTGAGAAATTTATTAAGCTAAAAGATAAAGGTAAATCCCCTCCATTTTATATGTCAACTTATATAATTGACGCAATTTTCTCTTGTATTTATTTTCCTCAAATGGGCTGGCAGTGGACTCCAAATTCTGTAGAACCTATTCATATTTATCATTCTAAGCTATGGGAAGAAAATGAAAAGGATATTTTTTATGAAATCTTCTATCATGTTGTTATTCCTCTTCACCAAGCATTCTTTGGTTTACTACCACCCAGGATCACAAAGAAAGCTATGCACAACCTAGATCCAATTGGTGATTGGTATATTAAAGAAACTTTTTTTCTAAATTAGGGTTTATGGGTGTAATGCTCCTCCTCATGCATTGCCTAAATTTATTCCTAGCAGACTTGTTTGTAGAGAAATAGCCTACCAAAAAACAATTACAAGAATAACTAAAGAATTTCACACTTTCTCCAAGAGAATTTGTCCTACTTTTCCTATGAATATAGGACCATATATTTTTTTGGTCTATCCCATGTAAAATAGAAGCTATTCCATTGGAAGATACCAATTTGTCATGTATTGAACTTAAGAGGCATGACCCTTCAAAAATTTTAGATCAACGTTGTGTTCTTGTTGGTGTAAAGAGGTATGTTGATGAAGAATCTCTTCATGATAATATTTTCAGGAGATCTGTGTCTTATCAAGAAGTTTTTTAGAGAACTCAAGGCCTCCCTAAGAATGTACTTGATGGTTTCTTCAATTTCTAAAAGGCAAGGTGGAGTTTCCCCCCATCAATCCTCCAACAAGAGTACACAAAATAGTCTCCTAGGACTCAACCAAAGACACAATTTAAAATATATCAGACAAATGAATCAACAAAAAAATTATCTCAAATGCTCGACCCTTCCAAATAACAGATGTAATCCCAGCCAAACTAGAAAATTGTTGAGGTAGTTTTAGACGTATTTTCAAAAGAAATATTAAAATAAAAGATCATCCAAAAATTTGATCAGAAGAAGTTACATGTTGAGACTCTTTTATCTAAAAATATTCAGTAGAGATAGTAACAACACAAAGAGAAAATTTCTACAATTCATACTCTGATAGGACCAAAAAAGATATTATCTTCACTTCAAAACTCTAGTCAAGGTCTAGAGACTCCATAAAAAAATACTCAAACTCAAGAGCATGATAGTTTGGTTTCTTCATAAGTTTCCTCGGTCATACCTATGAACAATATTCCTGGGATTTCATTCCTGAATCCTTTATATGTTGATTCTTTGACACCAATTGAAGAGGAGAAACCTCCTCCTACATGCTTCTTCTTTAGTAATAATAAGAGAGAAATTATAAAAGGCATGACTCAAAAGAAGAAAATTGGTCAAGTGAATGAACCACCAAAAAAACAAAGAATAATTTGGGATGGTTCCGAACAAGATGATCAAAAATTTGCAGGTGAAGTAGCATATTCCATGGGATATTTTGCATCATCCAACATTTGGTTAGTAAATAATTTAAAGAAAATCATTAAGAAAAAGAATGATGAAATAGTTCGTCTTGAAGACAAATTGAAACAAAAAGAAACACTCATTGAAAATTAGGTGGAACTCAAAATTTCATAGGCACAACAAGCACACTTTGAACTGATGAAAAGCTTGGAAGAACAATTGAGAGAATTTGTAACATCCCACTCTTGTGAGCACATGTTATTTACTTATTATTTGAGGACACTTGTGTGCAAGTGATGTAGTTATAACACATGGCTATTTGTTTCTCTTATGGATTATTATGACGATTTTGATGGACTATGATTTTATGTTATTTGTTATATGTGTATTGACAGATGTTATTGACGAGTTTCCCTAAGTGTGCAGGACACTTGATGGATTTTGGATGCCAAGGGAATCAATGGACCTCCTCAAACTCCAGAGTGATTCATGGAGTGGATTGTATTGGTTTGAGTATTTCATTATTTCTTATGTGACATATGATTGATTATAGTATGATTTTATATATGGATCATTGATAGTGTTCCGTTGATGGATGCAGGCTGAGGATTTTTTGCTAATATGACTCACATAAAGAGTAAAGGAGCCATGCACATAGACCAGATATTGAGGGAGAGGTGTGGTAGCATCCCTATCACAGCCTTCTAGCACTCATGTCGTGGCTCAAATTATAGGTTAATGATTACCTAGTTCTAAAGGCCCATGATGTCGTGACGACAGACTGAGACAATCGCTCATGAAGATTTCTAAGGAGCGCACAATAAGGTAGGGTCATTATTCCTTACAAGAACTTAGTCTCTCACAAGTTCGCCCAAATGGAGTGTTGACTCCAAGGGTTGGACAACTACCAAAAACAGTCAAAGGCGAGTGACACCCTTGGAGCACGGAGTGCATCTTAAAGGGAACGTCGCAAAATTAACACTTGAGTCAATAAATCTAGGTGGCCTAGAAAACCTTGAGCGAATCTTTAAACCTTGTAAAATATTTAAACATTTCCAGATCTAATTAATTAATTAAGGATTGAAATTATTAATTTTCAATCCCCAAAGGAAAGTCTAAGCCTATTCAAAAATTAAGCCTAAGTCTAAGTTTGGTGAGAATACTGAAACCAAATTATAAATTAAATAAAATAGGAAATAGGTAAATCAATTTAAGAAATTAATAAATATGAAATATGTCTAAAGAATTAATATAATACACCTGTGTGCAGAAAATACCAAATTGGAATTTAAGATAAGAAAGGAATAAAGCATAAAGGAATGTGTACGCATAGAAAGTTATCTAGAGTATAGTTAACACTAGTTTAACTAGAGAAAAATCCTATTTTAACTCAACTAAAATTTAGTAAGGCGTCAGACATTAATTGGGAATATGGGGAATAAAGAGACAACCAGAATTGATTTAAGGAGCATTTTTAGGAAAGGTGAGGGAAATTGACTTTTAATTAAATTATAATATGCAAGTACTTGTGCATCTTGGGGAGAGGGTGACAAATGTAAAGGGGGGAATAATTCTAGATTAATTAATTAAAAATCAAATTAATTGTGCAAGTGGGGATGTGTCATTGAGAAAATTCTATAAAACAAATGGTCTAGAGGAGAAATGGAATACACTAGTTATGGGTAAATTTATGTTGTAGAATTTTTGACTAGTTTTACTTGTGAGAGTTGGGATATCCATCTTGAGAAAGAGTTGTGGCTCTACCTTGTGAGGCAAGTTTGGAGCTATAGGATTCTTGGTTGTGTGTGTGTGTGGTCCCTTTGCGGCTCGGGGGGCTAAGGGGGAAGAAGAGTACCCATAGTGTTGGCTGGGAGGTACCGATGAAGTCTCATTGATTGGCAAGTAGAAGAAGGAAGGGAACTCTAGTAGAAAAAGATCATCATCAACTCCATCTCCATCGTTGATTAAGGTATTTTAAATTCGAATTGAATTTGTATTATCATTAATTGTCTATGATTAATTTAGATATTGTTTTCACTATGACCGAATTCTAATATCAATTTAATTGACAGTTGGCCTTGATGGTTGTGTACTTTGTAATGTGATATTTATATTGTCATCATTGAAAATTCCTAAAATAAATATTGACTACAAGGATATATAGATATTATTTAGAAGGAGAAATTCTTGGATGCTACCTTGGATTGTGTACAAGGTCTCTAAATTTAAATTGTTATATTACGTTTTTTTATTGTTGAATGGATCGGTTATGTCCTACATCGGATAAAGTCTGATGAACTAAATGACCCTTGCCACCTCTATTTTGAATCCCTTTTGATATTAAAACCTTGGTAAAAGTAGTTGGTCAATCCTAGTTTTGAGACTATTCCTATGCATCTCTTAGGACGACTAAATCTTACAGCTGAACAAAAATAATAAAATAAATAAAGATACGAGTGTTTAAGAGATCAGGCGCAAACTTAGAATCTTGCTTTGTCACCTCTCCTTTCTCAGTAAACCTGAATGCCCTGTGTTCCTAAAGATCCCAAATCTTTGCCTTCCTGATAGAGTTGGAACATGGACTCTAATCAACCATGATAGAGTTGGAACGTGGATGGATATTCATGGATATTAGCTAATATTCTTCCATCATATGTTCCCTCCAACGAATGGTACATGCCTACCCTAGCAAGCCTCATGTATCTCTTTCACTCAAGGATTTATGTTCCAGTGTTTTTCCCTTCCAAAAGTTTCATTCCTTGACGGTTGGGTGTGCCTCTTCCTAGCGATTTTTTGGTTACAAATTAATGACAGATATTTTATTATCGTGCTTTTAGATGAGCTATCTCCTGTAGTGTCTTTTCTATCTTCTCATACACTACCCAGAGTCTATGGGATGACGCATGATCTTAGCCACCTCGATTTGAGCACTGCTAAGAGTTTCCTTGAAACTTGATGCTTAGAAATCAAGTTGTGCTCCACTTAAAAGAGACTGGGCATCCTTCAAATTTAAATTGACAGTCAGATGGTTGCCTTTACCTTCTTCACCTACGTATAGATTTCTTCTTTCAGTTTTAATCCTCTTAAGTTCAATAAGTGGTTTGATAATATATTGTTCTATCCATAAGGATGGTTAAGGTTGTTTACATTACTAAGGATTGATAAATATTTGCTAAAACCTCTAACACCAACTTGTACTAAAACCTCCTTAAAAATAGATAACATATAAGTGTAAAAACATTAGATATAAGTTTCTTAGAAAAAGGTATGCTAATTGGTGTTTCCATGCACTAAAAATAATTGCTAATAAATACTCTATTTACGATGAGATAGAGGGTCATGGTTCTCATGGAGTTATATAAGTAACAATTTATTAACTCTAGAAGAAACTACTCCTTTTCCTACAACTTGGGGCATCTAACTTAAAGGTCTACATGACAATAATCTAGATGAATATCTCATTCTTACAATAAATAATGAGATTAACGATTGGGTTACTGACTTCATGGTTAGTGTTACGATGACCAATTACATATTCCTTTGGAGTGGTGAATTGTGGATATGAATGTTGTTGTTGTTAATAACTTATAGTAATTCATAGGTTATTAATTGTTGATTAATACTTAACAGTTTATTTATCGATGAAGGTAGTTAGGATTGCCATTTCAATAAATATAAAAAAAAATCAAAATGGTGCCTCTGAGCTATGTTAATAAATTATCTTACAAGATTTCGCATGTAACATAAATAAATTAATGGCGCAAGGTGCCATTTTCTTTATTTCCCAACAGGATCCTTAGGTGTATAATACTAAATAGTCATACTTCAATCTAGAGAATATTATTTGATATAATAATATGTAGATATAAGCTCATTTCTCTAGTTGTGGCTCATACTAATTATATTTATGGGATCTTGAGATTTAGTTGGTAAATTAAATTAATCTGATTATGTTTCATCGATGCAATAGAATTGAGTTTACTATAATAGTGGTAGAATTACTTTATATTGCAGAGTAGTGGAAAAACTATGTTACCAGTGATAGAAGCTTTTGATTTTTAGGTTGTGAAATTGTCCCTGTTATATGAGAATTGATTGGGGTTATATTTTTTACTTATGATGTTTATGGTTCAAGATGAAGTTGTATAGTTAAGATATATGAGATTAAGTTGTAATTGCACTCTTGATTTATTATTCTTAGGTAAAATCCTCTTACTCATCGCGCCCTTTTGTTGCTTGAAGGATTTATTAATTAGAGTAGATTATTATATTACACTATGATGAATTGATGATCAAGTATGTTGACGTTTCTAGTTGAGTAGTGACCCATGTTTGAGTTATCATATTAGATACTTCCTTGTTCCTTAGAAAAGTCGCCAGCCCTGAGACCTTAAGTGGTAAAAATCAATCGGATGAATCCTGGGCTTGAGTGTTGCTTATGTGTCCTGGAGGTTCTAACCATGTAGGATATGTTGGGCAGGTAGTTTTTTAATATTCTGTGACATGGTTGAACATTTAATTATATTTTTCTTCAATTGATTATGATGTGTTGAAGTGCGTCACTATTTATTTTTGTGTTGATCTTGTGAATATTTTATTTATGTTAATGCATTGGTTGTGTCATTATTGATTATGATGATGTGTCACTTGTGATGCTCTTGATTTTTATGGTGATGTTAATTTCCTACGCAAAAAAAAATTGTTTACTTGTTGTACATCGCTTTTTTTTCGTAGCGCGTGGGTCAGTATATATGGTGTCAGAATGAGGTTCAATCCCACAACTTGGGATCATTATGCCTTCCATTGTATTAAACAATTGATTAATAACTTATTGCTAATTTAAATTTAAATGTGTCCATCAGGTAATCATGGTTAGAGGACGCCATGGAGGTGGATGATGTGGTGCTAGGGGAGGAGGTGTGACACCTCCAGTAGCATCCACGCCAGACGGGTCTAACCCCCAAGGAGAAGAACAAGTCATTGGGAAGGAGTAGATTGTTGTGGGGATGTGGTTGGTTTGATGAGGCCCTTCCAGAGGATGTCAGAAGCCTTGATTTACCGACTAGATAGATAAGAGGCCAGGGCACCTGTATCCAATGAGGGTTTACAACATGCTCCATCTGGCAGTGGCAACATTCATAGAGAACTCTAGAAGGTTAAGTTTCCTGAGTTCATGGGTGCCATGGATGGCTCAGCCGCCAAGGCATGGTTGGAGAACATGGTGATGTGCTTTGCACTTCATGATTATACCTCCAACATGAAGTTTCACATGGAGGTCTTTCAACTGAAGGGAAGTGCTCTTCTATGGTGGAAGATGATTTTGCCTCAACTAAACATGACCGTCGAAGACGTGTCATGGGAACTATTTGAGGAGTTGTTCCGAGAGAGGTATTTGTCATAGGAATTCATTGAGTGCCAACTAAATGAGTTCAATGCCTTAAGACAAGGTGGTCGTACGGTGCCAAAGTATGAGGCCATATTTATGGAGCTATTTTGGTATGCCCCATTCTGAACATAGAGAAGTTGAAGGTCAACAAGTTTGTGTTCGGCCTTAACTTCAACATTCATGTGAAGGTGAGGATCCTAATGCCTCAGATGTTGCACGATGCATTCCATAAGGCCCTCATAGTAGAGGAAGGGATGACCAGCGGGGGTCAAGAAAAGACTCTTGTGAGACTGACTGGACTGATGACATTAGGTGCGCAGCAGCATCAAACACCAACCAGACAGACATCAGGGTATCAAGATATGTCTAGAGGATCCACGTTCATGACACTTTGGCGACTGAATCATCAGCAAAGGATTCCTTATAGAGGACCACCACATCAAAAAAAATGTCGCTCGTAGTAGTAGTAGTTTAGGCATGTTCAACAGAACAAACCAGGAGCTTAGGTTGGTAGGCCAACAACTTCTACTTTGGGGACTAGGAGTACTAGACTGAAGACCGAGTGTTGGACATGTGGAGAGCCACATTACCAGTGATATTCTACGGTTGAGAAGGCCAGAGTGGTTGTATGAACAAGACCCACTACAATTGGAGATTTTGGCAAGGCCCACTGGATTCATGCAGCAGTGAATAACCTCCAAGACGAGCACCAGTCCACCATGCTCGAGATGTCAGGTACAATCACCGACCAAAATTTTAGTATTTTGATAGATCCTGGTGCTATAGAGAGCTTTATTTCTAGTGCAGTGCTAAAAAGAATTAAGGTAAAGGCAGTCGAGTAGGACGAGTTTATATTCGTAGAAATGGGTTCAGGTGCCAAACTGAAGGTTGGAGGAAAGTTTATAGACTATCACATTAAATTGGGATATTTTGTAACAAAGGCCAACCTATATGTCACGATATTAAGATCTTATGACATAGTGATCGGTATGGACTAGATGGAATCGCATGATGTGAGAATCAACTGTAAGACAAAACGATTAAGTTTGACCGATGATGTGGGACATAGAAGAGTGATGGTAGGAAGAAACCATGGAGTGTCCTTGAGGTTCATTTATTGCCTACAAATATAGAAGAGCATGTGCAATGGATGAAATTTATATGCAATATTAGCGCTAAAGGAAAAGGGTGAGGCATAAGGATTAGAAAACCTTCCGATAGTACGAGATTTTGCTGACGTATTTCTAGAAGAGTTACCAGGATTGTCGACCAAAAGAGAATTGGAGTTTACAATCGAATTGAAACCTGGAACTAAACCGATAGAAAGAACACCTTATTGGATGTCAATGCTTGAGTTACAAGATTTGAAAATGAAATTGAAGGATTTGTTGGACTTGGGACTGGTGTGTCCAAGTGTGTCACATTGGGGTGCACTTGTTATTTTCATAAGAAAGAAGGATGGATCTTGGAGACTTTGCATTGACTACTATCAATTGAACAAGGCAACAATCAAGAATCAATATTTGTTTCCTAGAATAGACAATTTGTTTGATCAAATGAATAGCACGACAATGTTTTCAAAGATTGACTTGAGATCTAGATATCACCAGTTATGAATTAAAGAGGAAGATATTCCTAAGAACACCTTCAAGATGAGGTTCAGACACTACGAGTTTATCATTTTACCATTTGGACTGACAAACGCCCTAGGGGTATTCATGAGCTTGATGAATGGGGTGTTCCATGAATACTTGGACAAGTTTGTTCAAGTATTCATTGATGACATACTGATATATTATCGGATGATAAAAGAACATGATGAGAATTTTCGCTTGGTACTACAGTTTCTACGAGAAAACAAATTGTATGGGAAAATGTCGAAATGATTTTCTTACCAATAGAGGATTCATTACTTACGGCATGTTATATCCGATTGAGACATCACTATGGATCAAATGAAGGTAGAGTATATTATGGAATGTCCTGCGCTAACAAACATACTAGAAGTATGCATCTTTGTGGGTTTAGCAAGATATTATCGACAATTCGTAGAAGGTTTTTCAAGGATAACAATTCCGATCATGAAATTGCAAAAGAAAAACAAGAAGTTTGTATGGACCGAGAAGTGCACATAATCATTTCAAAGGCTCAAGGGGTTGTTCATGACAAATCCGATACTAAAATTCCTCGACATGTACAAGGTATGCACAAACGCATCCAAGGAACGCTTAGTCTTGATGCAAGACGGTTGAGTGATCGCTTACATCTCAAGGAAATTAAGAAAGCATGAGGAGAACTATGCAATGCATGATTTGGAGTTATTGGTCATTGTGTATGCATTGAGAGTGTGGAGACACTATCTGATTGGATGGAAATTTGAAATAAAAACATATCATTGTGGATTGCAGCACATATTTACGCAAAGTGACTTAAACGTGCGACAAAGGTGTTGGTCAGGATTTCTTAGTGAATACAATTTTAAGATTACTTACATAAAAGGAACAATGAATAGAGTGGCAGATGCATTGACTCAAAGACCATGCATATTCTCGGTGATACCTCTTCAGATGAATCTTCGAGAAAATATTATAACTATAAAGTTCGACGATGACTCGTATAAAGAGGTTAAGGAAAATATTGGACAAGACACCATGATGGTACCAAAGTTTAAAGGTTATACATTGGACAATGGCGAATTGATGAGGTATAATAACCAAATTTACGTACTGCCTAATGACAAATTGAGAAGTTTGATCTTAAGCGAAGCTCATAGAGAAGTGTACGTGGCTCGTCTAGGAGTCGTGAAGATGAGGGAAGACCTTAAGCCCTTATTCTTCTAGAAAGGAATGAAAGCGACATGATTAGCTACGTGGTGAGATGTCTAGAATGTCATCAAGTGAAAGATGAACATAGAAATCTGGCAGGATTACTGTAGCCACATGTCATTCCAAAATTGAAATGGGAGGTCATTTCGATGGAATTTATTGTTGGATTGTCGCTAATGACAAGGAGGCATGACTCGATTTTCGTGGTAGTTGACACTCTGACGAAGAGTGCACATATTATCCTTTTGCGTATGAAGTATCAGGTGCCATACATATCTAGAGTTTTTATCAGTGAGATTGTGAGGCTACATGGTGTGAAAAAAAATATCATATCCAATATAGGATCGATGCTTACCGGACGTTTTTGGACCAGTTTCCAAGAGGCTTTGGGGACACAACTCAACTTTAGTACAACATATCACCCTGAGATAGATGGGAAGACATAAAGAATGAAATAAATTTTATAAGATATGTTTCGTATTTATTTGATGGACGAACAGAAAAGTTAGGAGGATTTCTTGTCGCTGGTAGAGTTTGCATACAACAAAAACTATCAAAGTATCATTAATATGGCATCGTTTGAGTTTCTTTATGGGTGACCGTTTTGGACGACATTGAGCTAGGATCGACTTAAGGATAGGGTCTTGGTAGGACCAGATGAGATCTAAGAAATGGAAGAACAAATGCAATCAATAAGACAAAGTATTAAAGAAGAGAAAGATCGACATAAGAGTTATGTCGATGTGCAGCGTGTTGACCGCAATTATGAAGTTGGAAACCGAGTTTTCCTGCGGGTGAAATCGCACAAGAGTTCGATCAAGTTTAGGAAGGGAGATAAAATATCTTTGAGGTTTGTGGGACCTTTCAAAGTTGTGGAAAATAAATGACCCATTGCCTATCGACTAGCCTTACCTAATTCTTTGAGGTGTATGCACGATATTTTTCATGTATATGTTTTGAGACATTATGTTAGTGATCCTACACATGTGATTGGCATGAGTTATATACAGGTGTTAGATGAGGTTTCACTCATGGTGGATCCCACCCGCATTCTAGACCATCGCATTTGATAGCTACAACATCAAAGAGTCGATCAAGTCAAGGTCTAGTGGGACAATTATAGTCCACACTCGGCTACATGGGAGGAGGCATATGATATGCACCAACAATTTCCTTACTTATTTGATAGATTAGACATATTGATCTTGTCAAATACTTTTATTACTGCATTTTATATACCATACAACTTTGGAACAAAGTTTAAAACAAGAGGGGGTGTATGTAGAATCTCGCTCTTGCAAGTACATGTTATTGACTTATTCTTTGAGGACACTTGCATGCAAGTTTATAGTACATGGTTATTTGTTTCTCTTATGGATTTTTATGATGATGTTGATGGATTATGATTTTATGTTACTTTTTATATGCGTATTGATAGATTTTATTGATGAGTTTCACTGAGTGTGCAGGATACTTGACGGATTGTGGATGTTGAGGGCATCAATGGACCTCCTCGGACTCCCGATTGAGTCAGGGAGTGGATTGTATTGGTTTGAGTATTTCATTATTGCTTATGTGACATATGATTGATTATAGTTTTATTTTATATATGGATCATTGGCAATGTTTCATTGATGGATGCAGGCTAACGATTGCTTGCTAATATGACTCACATAAGAATTAAAGGGGCCATGCACATAGACCATATATTGAGGGAGAGGTGTGGCAACGTCCCTTTCACAACCTACTAGCACTCCCATCGTGGCTCGAATTGTAGGTTAACAATTACCTAGTTCGAGAGGTCCACGATGTCGTGAGGGTAGACTAAGATAGTCGCTCATGAAGATTTATAAGGGGCATGAAATAAGGCATGGTCCTTATTCCTTAAAATCCCTTAGTCTCTCACAAGGTTGCCAGAATGGAGTGTTGGCTCCAAGGGTTGGAAAAATACCAAAACTAGTCAAAAATGAGTGGCACCCTTGGAGCACGGAGTGCGTCTTGAAGGGCATGTCGCGAAAGTAACACTTGAGTCAATAAATCTAGGTGGCCTAGAAAACCTTAAGGGAATATTTAAACCTTATAAAATATTTAAACATTTCTGGATCTAATTAATTAATTAAGGATTGAAATTATTAATTTTAAATCCCCAAAGGAAAGTCTAAGCCTATTCAAAACTTAAGCCTAAGTCTAAGTTTGGTGAGAATATTGAAACCAAATTATAAATTAAATAAAATAGGAAAGAGGTAAATCAATTTAAGAAATTAAGAAAGACGAAATAAGTCTAAAGAATTAATATAATACACTTGTGTGTAGAAAAATACCAAATTGGAATTTAAGATAAGAAAGGAATAAAGCATAAAGGAATGTGTACGCATAGAAAGATATCTAGAGTCTAGTTAACACTAGTCTAACTAGAGAAGAATCATATTTTAACTCAACTCAGATTTAGTAAGGTGTCAATCATTAATTGGGAATATGGGGAATAAAGAGACAACTAGGACTAATTTAAGGAGCGCTTTTAGGAAAAGTGAGGGAAATTGACTTTTAATTAAATTATAATATGTAATTACTTGTGCATCTTAGGGAGAAGGTGAGAAGTGTATGGGGGGGGGATAATTCTAAATTAATTAATTAAAAATCGAATTAATTGTGCAAGTGGGGATGTGTCATTGAGAAAATTCTATAAAACAAATGGTCTAGAGGAGAAATGGAACACACTAGTTATGGGTAAATTTATGCTATAGAATTTTTGACTAGTTTTATTTGTGAGAGTTGGGATACCCAGCTTGAGAGAAAGTGGTGGCTCTACCTTGTGAGGCAAGGTCGAAGCTAGAGGATTTTTGGTTGTGTGTGTGTGTGGTCCCTTTGCGGTTCGGAGGGCTAAAGGGGAAGAAGAGTACCCATAGTGTTGCCTGGGAGGTACCGATGAAGTCTCATCGATTGACAAGTGGAAGAAGGAAGGGAACTCCAGTAGCAGAAGATCGTTGTCAACTCCATCTCCATCGTTGGTTACGGTATTTTAAATTCGAATTGAATTTTTATTAACATTAATTGTCTATGATTAGTTTAGATATTGTTGTCACTGTGACCGAATTCTGATATCAATTTAATTGACAGTTGGCTTAGATCATTGTGTATTTTGGAATGTAATATTTATATTGTCATCATTGAAAATTCCTAAAATAAATATTGACTGCAAGGATATATAGATATTATTTAGAAGGAGAAATTCTTGGAACCTTGGATTGTGTACTAGGTTTCTAAATTTAAATTGTTATATTACGTTTTTTATTGTTGAATGGATTGGTTATGTCCTACATCGGATAAAGTCTGATGAACTAAATGACCCTTGCAAGTTTCCACCTCTGTTCTGAATTCTAAATTAATTAATTAAAAAGAAAATTAATTGTGCAAGTGGGGATGTCATTGAGAAAATTCTATACAACAAATGGTCTAGAGGAGAAATAGAACACAATGGTTATGGGTAAAGCTATGTTGTAGAATTTTTGGCTGGTTTTACTTGTGAGAGTTGGGATACCCAGCTTGAGAGAGAGTGGCGGCTCTACCTTGCGAGACAAGCTGGGAGCTAAATGATTCTTGGTTGTGTGTGTGTGTGTGGTCCCTTTGCATCTTAGGGGGTTGAGGGGGAAGAAGAGTACCCCTAGTGTTGGTTGGGAGGTACCGGTGAAGTCTCATCGATTGGTAAGAGAAAGAAGGAAGGGAACTCCAGTAGCAAAAGAACATCGTCATCTCCATATTCGTCGTAGGTTACGGTATTTTAAATCCGAATTGAATTTGTATTAAGATTAACTGTCTATGATTAGTTTAGAGATTGTTGTCATTGTGACTGAATGCTGATATCAATTTAATTGAAAGTTGGCCTTGATGGTTCTATACCTTGGAAAGTGAAATTTTTATTGTCGTCATTGCAAATTCCTAAAATAAATATTGACTGCAAGGATATATAGATATTATTTAGAAGGAAACATTCTTGGATGTTACCTTGGATTGTATACCAGGTCTCTAAATTTACATTGTTATATTATGTTTGTGATTGTTGAATGGATCGGTTATGTCCTACATTGGATAAATTACGATGAACTAAATGACCTTACTTTTTAGTGGCCTTTTTAGTGGCCTTCCTCCTCGAGGAGTGTGGTCTTGGCGTTGGGCGTTGGACTCTAATCAACCATGATAGAGTTGTCACATTGCTGGAGATTCTTTCCTTGGATCTCTGCGTGAATATCGGATTCCTCGAGATTCGCTTGACCCTCTGCGATTTTATAGTTACGACCCCTTCTCTCATTGAGCTCCATATTTAAAAACCAGTCCTCCTTTTATTGGTTTAAAACAAGTCGCCTGGTGATTTAATTAGCGCGAGAGCCTTTGAGGTCACTCGTTGAGTAACAAGTATTACCTTCCTTATCCCTCGTCCTTTACTGTTGACTCCTCCATTTTCTGGTTTCACCCTCGTGTAGCACAAGCATTGGCGAAGAGAAGCCTATTGTGGTTAATAGTTTATTTATTGATGAAGGTAGTTAGGACTACCATTTTAATAAATATAAAAAAAAAATTCAAGTGGTGCCTCTGAACTATGTTAATAAATTCTCTTACAAGCTTTCACATGCAACATAAATAAATTAATGGCGCAAGGTGTGTAACCTCAAGCGAGTAGGATAAAATAAGAATTGAAGTTGATTATGCAAAAGTTACGAGTTAACATAAAATTGCAATCTCTTCCTTACATAAAGTTTTATTTCCCAACATGATCCTTAAGTGTATAATACTAAATAGTTAGGCTTCGATCAAGAGAATATTATTGGATATAATAATATGTAGATATAACCTCAATTCTCTAATTGTGGCTCATGCTAATTAGATTTATGGGGTCTTGAGATTTAGTTCGTAAATTAAATTAATCTGATTATGCTTTGTCGATGCAATAGAATTGAGTTTACTATAATAGTGGTAGAATTACTTTATATTGCAGAGTAGTGGAAAAACTATGTTACTAGTGATGGAAGCTTTTGATTTTTAGGTTGTGAAATTGTCCTTATTATATGAGAATTGATTGGGGTTATAATTTTTACTTATGATGTTTATGGTTCAAGATGAAGTTGTATAGTTAAGCTATATGAGATTAAGTTGTAATTGCACTCTTGATTTATTATTAAAATCCTCTTACTCATCGTGCCCTTTTGTTGATTGAAGGATTTATTAATTGGGGTAGATTATTATATTGCACTATGATGAATTGATGATCAAGTATGTTGATGTTTCTAGTTGAGTAGCGATGTGTGTTCGAGTTATGGGATTCGATACTTCCTTGTTCCTCAGAATAGTCGCCAGCCTTGAGACCTTAAGTGGTCAAAATCAATCGGATGAATCCTGGGCTTGAGCGTTGCTTATGTGTCCTGGAGGTCCCAACCATGCATGATAGGTTGGGCGGGTAGTACTTTAATATTCAGTGACATGGTTGAACATTTAATTATATTTTTCTTTAGTTGATTGTGATGTGTTGAAGTGCATCGCTATTTATGTTTATGTGTTGATATTGTGTAGATTTTATTTATGTTAATGCGTTGGTTTTGTTGTTATTGATTACGATGATATGTCACTTGTGATGATATTAGTTTTTACGGTGATGTTAATTTCCTATGCAAAAAAAATAAATTGCCTATTGTACATTACTTTTGTTGTCGCAACGCGAGAGTCATTACATTTATCTTAAAATATTTAGTAGAGACAGTCACAACACAAAGAGAAAATTTATACAATTCATACTCTGATAGAACCAACCGATATATTATATTCACTTCAAAACTCTAGTCAAGGTCTAGAGACTCCATAAAAAAATACTCAAACTCGAGAGCATGATAGTTTGATTATTGGAGAAGTAATTGGAGTGATATCAACCCTTGGAGAAGTCTGGAATCCCTAGAGGTGTGGTTTATATTGATGGTTCGTTATTTGGCATTGATGAAGTGGTTGATGTCAACAGATGTGTTGAGTGCATTTGATGAAGTCTACATGATTCCCTAGAGGTGTGGTTATGGGACCCAAAGTTGGTTGATGAAGATTGAAATGAAAGATAGTGTAAATGTAGGTAAGACACTCATAGATGTATAATCCTTGTTGTTTCATTTCTGGTGATAGGTGGTACGCCACGTGGTTCTGTACAGTTAGGGAGATATGACCTTGTGAAGTTGGAATCTCTGAAAAATGATCAAGCAGCCCCTAGTTGGTTACAAGTAAATTAATGAATGGGTAAAATTGTTGTGACAAGAAAGTACTAGAAGCCCTAATATTAAGGAAATAGGTTACTATGAAAAAATATATAAACACCTCAAGGAGTCTATCATATGTACACACACACTTAAATTGAATATATATCTTGTGTAGGTTATGGTCTAGTGTTTTTGGTTTATTGGTGAATCTGATGGAAAGTCTGAGGCAACAAAGAAAGTGCAAGAAAATAGTGAAAGTTTCAGATCTACAGAGTGCTAGGGTTTTTCTGTAACCCTAATTTATCAAGCCCTCGCAGGTCAGCTTGAGGGTGTCATGCAAGGAATACCCGCAGGTTGCCTAAGTGATGTCACACAAGGCCCTGCATGACAGGGAGTCTTAGTCCCATGAGGCTAAGGAAAATTTTGAGGAAATGTTGGTACCAGGATGTTGAAGGATGTGGAAGAGTTACAGATCAATGTTACAATATAGAAATTCAGTTACAGATTACAGGTATGCTTATGTGATTATATCGTATGCTTGGTGATGTTGGTGCAAGCTAACTTTGGAAGAAAATCAAGGAAGTTTGAAGAAATGAGGGTAGCACCGGAAAATGGGGAGCGCGTCTGAAATAGAAAAAAAGCATTGCCAGAAATAGAGGAAAACCAGCGATGAGGAAAAGCAGTTACAAAGTGGACAAACTGTTGCAGAGAAGTTGGAAAGTGGACAAGCGTCGACTTGGAGAATGGTTGGATCGTGGACTAGTCAAGATTGAGCAGTTGGAAAGTAGAGAAACCTAATCCACTTAGGGTTGGGGTTTTTGTAAGGGCTTGTCCCATTTTGTTGTATAAGAAAAATGCATTAGGACTATGAAAAGGTGGTTCTTTAGTTGGTTAGGAGGTTTTGTCGAGAGATTGGTTAGAAGTTCCCAGTCTTGTGAGGACTATTGCGATCTGTGGAGATCGATTGTAATGGAGGAAGAAATGTACAATGCACAACACTAGATTTTGCATGAAGAATAATAAAGAGTTGAAGTGACTCATCTTTGTGGAGATAGCCCCAGGAGAGGGTGAACCACAATATATTTGGGTTATGTGTGTATGTGTGCAATCCTTTTTATTATATATGATTTAATGGGTTTTATGATGAACATGTTAGAATAGTAAAGGAAATAATACTTCACACTAAGGATAAACTGATGGAATCTGTAGAACAACACTAAATGGATGAATGTCATAGTTAGTATTCAGACCTGAATCTTATGTTGTGATAGATGGATATATGTTTTTTGGTATATTCTTCCAGAATGGTTAATGGACTTTCATGGGAATAGTTGTGTCAATGGTCAGAACTAACATCCAGTTAACGTTAGCATAATAAGTGGGTATTTGAGGGATAACAAATGAGTATATATAATGCCCTGAGAGAGAAACACATCCCATCCCATGGTTGCAGACATTTGAGTCCTGCAATCACCTATAAAAGTCATCTTGAGTGAGACTATGCAGTGTACTTTATGTGTTGTGTTTCCTTCTGGTATCTAGAAGGGCCGATGGTCAAAGGGTTGTTTGTAATCTTGTTGTAGTTAGAACCTGGGTCAACCCATAAGTAGCCAACAATGGTTCCATTGTTGGTTGGAACACAAAAGATTAGATCGGGAGGGATGTATGATGCAGTATAGTGTGAAGGATTAAGAAAGGGGATGTTTTTAGGTTGGAACCCCATGAAAGTGGAGATTGAAAGATGGTTGACAGTTCAAGAACTAGAGTTTTCCCAAAAGGATAATAGAATTCTTAGGTTTAAGCCAATAAAGTAGTTGGAGAGATACATATTTAGCGAAATACATGAGTTTATTTAGTGAGTTTCCTATGCTATTATAAGAGTGGATAACCCAATTGAAATATACCCATCCTACGAATAGATTTAGATTAGTGGAGTGGACAGAATATAATATTGCACGATTAAAGAGGGTGAATAACAAATTCATGTGTGTAGTAGATTTATGGCTAGATAACATTGTAGTGGGGTATATCACTGAGTTTATAGTAGATATATCGAAGTCTTACAGTGTAGAAGAACATGAGTTTCTTAAGGTCCCAAGAGGAAGATACATCAGTTCATTGTACACTTCAATCAAGAGATTATTTCATGATAAAGGGCTATTAACTATCGAATTATATAGCTAAACTACCTTGAGTGCATGGGGGAGTTAGGGGAAACACTGAGGAAGGTCTGAGATGGAGGGGGAATGGATAGAGGAGAGCATAGTAAATATAAAGATCCCATTATGATGGATTGATAGGAGATCCAAGAAATTTTGCAGAAGGCAGGAACGACGTGCAGTGGAAGACCCTACCAGTATAATCTCAATAGGAAGAAACAAGTAGTAGCTGAGAGGGAAGGATTTGAGAGTGATGAGGAAGAGGTAGAGGATTTTTGTGTTGTGGAGCACATTGAAGAAATACTACACACCACATATGAAAGAAAGACTAGAGGATAGGGATCTAATGAGGAAGAAGGTACCCTTCTCCATATCTGAATCAGTGTAGAACCTACAACCCCATGTACGATTAACACATCAACAAATAAAAAGTTGTTTAGAGAACAAGTGACTAATAGTCAGAGGAATCTAGGAAATTAGAATAGAATTGAGTGTACAAGTGGAAGTACCAACAACAGTAAAATAGATAGTGGTACAAGTGGAAGTAACAGTAGCAACACCAGTGGTAGTTCAAGTCTGAACAAAAGTACAAAGATAGTAGTACCACGCAGAGCATGTACAACACATTCAATAATGGTAGGTGTAGATTCAACAATAAGATTACCAAAGTTTCATGGGGATGGATCAGAAGACCCGGAGAAGCACCTACGCATGTGTGAGGAATATTGGGAAGTGAAAAGAGTCACTGATGAGGAAACAAAAGTAGCACAGCTAGCAATAACATTCATAAATCACACGTTGGATTGGTATATGAATCTAGCAGTAAACAATCCACAGGGTATGTTGGGAATAATAGCAAAGATCAAGCAGGCATTGTTCACTAAGTTTCATAGGCCGAAATCAAAGGATCAGTTTATGAGTGAGATGATTGAGGTTAGAAAAAAACTACGAGAGTCTATATGGGACATCGATCAAAATTTAAAGACATTGAAAGGTAAACTAAAGTATCCCATTTTGACATGCAACACAGACAAGTTTTTAAAATTTCTCCATTAAGACATTTCAAATATCCATTGAGACAATAGAAATTTCGAACCCAGGTAGAGGCACTACAAGAAATGATGAAGTTAGAGGAGAATCAATATAAGAAGATAGATCCAACTATAGAAGAGTTGAAGGAATACCTCAATAACTTGACAATGCAATTTAACCATAATAAAAGTAGGGAGAAAAGAGAAGTAGTATGTTGTACCCTGTGAAGATCAGAGGGACATCACAAGAATGAGTGTCTGACGCTTGCGCAGTACCTGGGAGTAGGGATTCCAAATCCATTTCCTACAGGAGGGCCTTGGTTTGAAATATGCAAGACACATGGTCAGTGTCCTTATCACTTCCCTATGATGCAGAAGTACAAGACATAACCAAAGAGTACTTTCTGTAACTTTTGTAAGTCAGTGGGACATGAAAAAAAATGTAAAACTATGGAGTTAATGAAGGAAAGAACCTTAGATGCATATAGGATGAAGGATGAGTTGATGGAGGACATATTCCACCATAGTTTGGCAATGCACAACAGTTTCAAGCAGTGTCACAATTTCAACAACCTTTGCAGTATAATCAGGCACCATAGTATTAGAACATGGATACATAGGGAAACAGAGGAAGATTCATAGGTAGATGAAGAGGAGGAATGGACAGAGGTAGAGGGCCTATTATCTTCCATAATTTTCAGCAACAAGGACATTATGCCAAATATTGTCCTCAACCAGCAACAACACGTATGTATTGTCGTGCAACAGATCATGTGACAGAAGAGTGCCTAAAGTTAATGACGAATATCCAGGAGAAGATGAATCTAAATAACCAAAATGTTCAGTGGATTTCCATGAGAATAAGGGATCCTGGGAGGAAAATAAATAGAGTGACTAGAGGAGGAGTGAAGATAGGAGCATATGCACATAACCAGAAGAAGGAATCTTAGTGCTAGATTCAGAAGAACACTCAGTCACAACAACAATTTGATGCAAAGAAGGTGAAGGAAACTTTCAAGGAAGCAAAGAAGGATTTCCTGAACGAGAATTTAGTATCCACATTGAATATTTCATAGAGGTATGATACTCCTATTTTTGATATGCCTCGGTCTTTGGATCATACTTACAAAGGAGAGAAAACGGGGAAAGGAAGTAACTTAAAGGATTTCCTGGAATCTTGCTTTAAATTACTTAATGATAAGAATTCCATGGATTTATTTAAAAGTATGCTTGATAAATATAGCATAGAATAAGGGGTAGGAACATAAACAAAGAATATTAATCAAGTCCATAGAAATAAAATAACCAATAGAGAGTTCAAATTGAATGCAAATATAGGAGACTTTAACATGGGAAATGTTATCCTAGACTTAGGATTAGATGCCAACATTTTCCCAAAGAAGAATTGGGAATCAATGGGATAACCTAAACTAGGGTATTCCAATATCCAATTGAAGCTATCAAACCAGTAGAGAGTGATTCCCATAGGTAGATTGAAGATACAACTGTGGATCTAGATGGTGTGCGCACCACAACAAGTTTTTTGTGGAGCCTGATTATCTTCCTAATTCAGAGGTGTTTGTTTTTTAGTTGTGTTTATACCCCATGAAGACTTTACACCCCAGGAGAATGTACACTCCTCCATGAAAGGGAGTGTAAGGGGGGTTACCCGCCCTGTGGGGTCTGGGGGCAAGCAACCCCCGAAGGAAAAATTGCCTTGTAAATGTATATTGTAATTTCATAGTAAATCTGGACCGTTCATTATAAGGTTGCATATATGATAGTAGAAGTTATGTTAGGGTTTTTTTCCTTATAAGGAAACCTTCTTTTATGAGGGAAATGTATTGCGGATATGTATCATTGCAAATATTGTATTCTAAGTGAGGAGAATGTGAGAGAAAGAAGAGGAAGTTACAGTGGGTGTGTTGTAGGTTGTATCCCCTCATTTTCTCGATAATAATAAAGGAAGGACCTAGAAATTTATCTGGTTGACGTAGTCCACACTGGGTGAACCACATATATCTGTGTCTCTATTGTATTATGTATATTCTGTGTTTTATTTACACATTTTATTTTATTTTATTGCTCTGTGATCCTGTTTTTATAACAAATGGTATCAGAGTGAAATGTAACTTGCAGGAAAAGAGGGTTCCTGGTTCGAGTGGGAGTAATGGCGGAAGATGGAAAGTTTAGGGTCAAGAAATTTAAAGACCAAAAATACTAGTTATGGAAGATGTAGATGTAAGATTATTTATATCAGAAGGATCTATTCCTACCATTGGGTGGAATAGCAAAGAAGCCGACGGCCATGAAAGATGAATAATGTGAGGTTCTTGACAGAAAGGCACTAGGAACGATACAACTGATCCTGGTAGTATCGGTGGCATTCAATATTTCGAAAGAAAAGACAACGAAGGATATGATGGATGCATTGGATAAACTTTATGAAAAACCATCGGTGCCCAATAAGGTATTTCTAATGAAGAGATTATTTAATATGAAGATGTTAGAAGGTGGGTATGTTGCATATCATTTAAATGAATTTAATACGGTTACTAATCAGCTAAGTTCTGTAAAAGTGGACTTTGATGATGAGGTTGGGGCTCTTCTAATCTTATGATCATTGCTAGAAAGTTGGAATGGCTTGGTCATGGCTGTAAGTAAATCTGTCTCTAGTTCAAATACTTTAAAATTTGATGATTTTGTTAGTGTTATCCTTAGTGAGGAAACACGACAGAAAAAAACAGGTGAGACATCAGGTAATGTGTTAAATGTGGAGAACAGGGGAAGCCAAAAGGATAGAGGAAAGGGCTCAGGTAACCATGGGAATTGTAGGAAGGGTAGATCCAAATCTAGACTTGGAAAGATAGAGTGCTAGAATTGTGGAAAGAAAGGATATCTGAAGAAATATTACAGAGATCCAAAGAAACAAAGAGATGGACATCAAGAGAAAAATGAGGAAGCAAATGTAACAAGTGATGTGTTACAAGATTCTTTGATTCTTTCTATAGATAATATTTCTGAGTCTTGGGTAGTAAATTCAGGGGCTTCATTTCATGCCACACCCCATAGGAAACATTATCTATATTATGTTCAAGGTGATTTTGGACAGGTTCATTTGGGTGATGATGTACCATGCAAAATTGTTGGAATGTGAAAGATAAAAATAAAGCAAAGGAATGGAAACCTGTTAGCATAGGGGCAGACCTAGGGTTCAACTCTAATAATGCACCAACAAGCCCTAACTATTGGCCCTTTTGGCAACACCTATGAAGAAGATGCAGTCTCACGCGAAGTAGCAATAAGGGGTTGCATGACACATGTGTCTACAACCAGAGGAAATGCAAAGTGGGTCCATAGAAAAAACACAAAACAATCTAGCTATTCTTTACCACTCTTAGGCTTACTCTGCAAGTTATATCCTAGATCTAACACAATAATGAAACAACGGTATAACAAATAAAAAATAACACAACATCAATCACACAGAACAACAAGATATACGTGGTTCACCCTCTCCCCAGAGCTATGTCCACAGAACTGTGTTTCTTGATATATTATATGAAAACATGAAGTTCTATATGTGCACTTAGCTTGCATATTTATCTCTCCTTCTCTCTTCCTTCCCTCCCTACGCACCCAGTTGTAGGGTTGATCTTCGCACCCAGCTAAATATCCACAATACAATAATTCTCTCACAATACAATGCTTCTTTTATGCAGCAATAATAATCACAATCCTCATCCTTAACCATGACCAACCCTCCCAACTCTTTTTGGTCTTTATTTATACATTACAATGACTCTCGGACAACCTTAGACCGAGGCCAAGGTGTCAAAACCCTAGGTCCCACACAAATTGTGTCTTAAGGGCTTCACCAGCTTGTTCTTCCTTCTTTTATGCAAGGTGCTCCAAGCATCCATTGGTCGATTTTTCCACTTGTTGAGTTGTCCACGATCCATATTATTTTTTGATCTTCCTTGATCTTCTCTTTCAATGGATAACTTTCCCTTAATTCGCTCCTTCTTTTCTTCTTCTTTGACCACTTCGACGCATTCTTGGTTAATGTGCCTTATGTGCAATTCATGCTTCACTCCTCTTCCTTAATCTTCACTCCATTCCATAACCAAGGGCCAACATGCCCCCAACACTCACATGTGACTTGTCCCGAGTTACTGCAAGATTGAACCTTTTGTTTTACTTCGACTGCAGATTGCGTGGAGTAGCCTGTGTTTTCTACTCTATCCCTTTGTGTTGTGTGCATACTGTCTTTTCTATGTCTGGTACCCAATTTCAACTGCACCTGGTACCTAGACCCTTCTTCCTCTGCTTTTACTGAGAGAAGTGAGGAAACTAGTTGTCATAATACAATTTCAATGGGCTCGCATTTACTAAACCTTCCTTCCATTCTCCATCCAGGGTCTTCAACTGCGCATCTCCTCCTTCTATAACATAGGAAACCTTATATGGACCAAGCCAATGTGTCCTAAACTTCTCTAGATGCTTCATGAACTTGTTGTCATATACCAATACCAGATCTCCTTGCTTAAATGGTTTCTTCTTGATATATCTATCATGGTAATCCTTTTCTTGTTCCTTCTGTACCTGTTGATGAAATCCTACAATAAACCTATCTTCCTCTAGTTCCACCAACTGCACAAGACTGTATTGCACAACACCTATGTCATCCATATCTGTAAATGCTGCAACTCTTAAGATGGGAACCAAATATTCCATAGGTACCACTACTTCCAAACCATAAACTAACTTAAAGGGAGTTTGCATTGTCATCTTTTTGCAAGTCGTTCAATAAGCCCATAACACTGTTGGCACTCTCAAATCCCAATCATCTATGTTCACACTGCAAATCTTCTTCAATGTTGTCTCCAAGATATTATTGAAATCTTCGACTATACCATTCACTTGTGGGTGGTATGGAGTGCTCTTCTAATGATGAACTTCAAATTCCCGAGTCAAGGCTTCAATAGTTTTGTTGATGAAGTTTGTGACTTGAGCACTCATGATGGTCTTTGGGCATCCAAATATGGTTATGATATCATCAAATATGAATCATGCAACTATAGTTTCACTATAGTCCTTAACTTCTCTTGCTTTTTCCCATCTCGTCAAATACTCCGTTGCAGTGATGATGTATCGAGCTCTTGTGCACTTTCCTAGTGGGTTGATAGGTCCCACAAAATCCATGGCCCATTTCTCAAATGCCTGTAAAGTTAGATGAGGTGCTAAAGGAATATCATATCTTATGGAAGGTTTCCCAACTCTTTGACATACATTGCAAGCTCTATAGTATTCCTTAGCATCTCTGTGTAAGGTGGGCCACCAGAGGCTAGCTCTAAGAACCTTCTACGTTGTTGCTTTCCCTGCATAATGTCCTCCTGTGATGCCTTCATGTGCTTCTACCAGAATGAGTGGTCGTTCTGCCTCCATAACACATCTCCTCAAAATATCATCTAGTCCCATCTTATATAGTTGTCCAACTATAAGTGAAAAATCTACAACACGAACTACTAGTTGTTTCTTCTGAATAATTGTATACTCGCAGGGTGCCATTCTTGTAGACATGAACTGGACTATCTCAGAGAAGTGATCATCAAATTTTATGATGGCTAGCAACTGTGCATCTGGTAGTGTATCCTCCAAACTGGTAGGTTCCTCTCCATGTTCTAACCTAGACAAGTGGCCAGGTCCCTTTTTCATTCTCCCTAGCTTGACCACAATCTCAAAATCATATTCCTGGAATAACAGTAGCCACCTACATATTCTTCCCCCCAACACTTGCTTGTTGAATGAGTATTTCAATGCAGGGTGATTGATGAACATATTAAAATGTCCTCCCAAAAAGTAGTGTCGAAACTTCTACAATGCATACACCATAGATAAACCTTCTCTTTCAGTGGTAGTGTAATTTATTTCAGCTGTAGGGATATTCCTATTAGCAAAGGATAGCGGGTGGTCAATATCTCCTACTCATGGTTGTGCTAACACTGCACTTAATGCAATAGATGAAGCATCAATATGGACGTGGAATTCCTTACTCCAATTTGGGAAAACCAGAATAGGTGCAGCGACCATTTTCTACTTTAGTGTGTTGAAGCTCTGCTGGCATTCCTCTGACCATTGAAATTGACGATCTTTCTTTAAAATATTTTTCATGGGTGTTGTTATCTGTGCATAGCCCTTGATAAGCTTTCTATAGTATCCAGTAGGTCCCATTGCAGTGCGCATTTGTCTAACCGAAGTAGGAGGAGGTAGATCAACAATGATGGAAACCTTGGAAGGATCTACCAACATCCCCCTTACATACAATGTGCCCCAGTAATACTCCAAAAGGTGAAAGGAAGATGCACTTCCTTAGGTTCATGGAAATCTGACATTGCCTACACTTATCCAACATTAGTCTCAAACATTCAATATGATTTTTCAATAAGCTAAAAGTAGTCCAATCATCAAAATATGCTTCCAAAAATTTATTTAAAAATTCCTTGAATGCTTCGACCACCACCTTGGAAAAGATGGTTGGTGCATTCTTCAATCCGAAAGGCATCATAGTGTACTGGAAAGAACCCCATTCTGTTGCAAATGTGGTCTTATGTCTATCTTCCTTAGCAATCTTGATTTGGTGATAACCTGAAAATCCATATGTGAAGGAGTAAACTTCCTGTCCTCCTACATTATCTAAGACTTCATTAGTAAACGGTGTAGGGAATGGATCATGTAAACATGTATCATTCAGTTTTCATAAATCTACACAGATTCTGATTTCTCCTGTCTTTTTATTTTTGACCCCATAGGGATCCTCCACTCAGATTCTTCAACAGGTTCTATGATTCTTTCTTCCAACATTCCGTCTAATTCAATCCTAACTTTCTTCTTATACTTGGGATTCAGTCTATAGGGTATCTGCTTGATTGGCCTTGTATCTGGTTTCGCAGGAATCTTCATTTCTCCCATGGGCCCTTTAATTCCCTTCATGTATTTGAAAATGGTTGGAAACAAGTCCTGATATTCATGCAATAATTTTGTAATCTTATCAATAGTGGCATCATCCCAATAATCTCCAACGCTAGAAAACTTATGTCTTGCTCTGTTCCAATATCAACTTTCTTTATTTTAAGTGGTTGTCCCATGAAAGGTAGTTCAATCCATGGCCCTTATAGGTCTCTCTATCCTTCAATTTTTGCGATGTTCACATTCCTAGGATAATCATATTCATCAACATTGATATTGTAACAACCCTGTAATTTTTGAAGAGGTGCAGTCCATTCATCTTCTTCTTGCTCCAAAGGGAGGTTAGGTGCCTCCTCAAAGACTTTCTGTCTTACAAATTATAAATCCTGATCTACTTTAGGGTATTGAATTTCAAATAAAAATGTAGCTATAAATTTATGGATCATACCGTACCAATCTAAAGTGGTAAGGCGTAGTTCTGCTTGAAGATACCAGTTGATTAACGTAGTATCCAAGGTATTAATAAACTTATGCACCCACTGCTCTTTAGGAATGTTTCTCCAGGCCTTCTCACAACTCCGCACATGGTCCTTTATACATCTCTGACCTATGTATCGAACTTCGCACACTTCGACTTGGTCTGAAAACTGCACTTTCATCAAAGTGTGACATTGTACCCACTCCATGATGTTCCTCTTGTGTGTTCCACACCATCTTACTGGCATTTCTTTCAAGGCTTAATCTAGTGCCAACATCCTCTGTTGTATTGGCACAATTTATTTAAATTCCAATCAGAATGATTTTAAATGATTTAAACCATAAAATGTGAGCAGATTACTTACTTTTGTGCCAATCCAATGAACTTCCCTGGTCAACCTAGCACACCTCCACGTAGAAACTTCATATGTTATGTTCTGCCAGTTCTCCAATGCTTCTTCTAAGTCTGATGAGCATGCACTTTCACTTCACTAGCTTAAATTTCCATCTGCCGTAGGATTAATGTAATCATGTTGTCTTGTTGTCAATTTATATATATTCTCTAGTTCATAAGCATGGTCTTCTTCTCTGATAGTTTTTGTGTATATGAGACCTTCATCAGGATCAAGAGGTGAAATGAACCTAACGCCATCACCTTCAAATGTCATTCTTCTTTTCTTTAGGTCAACAACATTCAAGTTTTTGAAAGCCCAATCAATGCCCAACAACGCAGGATAAGGACAACTATCATCAACTATCTCAATCACTTCGAAGTATGCAAACATCCTTACCCCTTCAATGTCCACATGGACATTATCCAGTCTCCCAAAGGGGCTTATTGCTTATTGATTAGCCATCCTGAGCCTGATAGAAGGGTAAATCAACTTAGGTTTTCCCATCACTGCCCAGGTCTGCTTCATCATAACATTGACTTCTGATCCCAAGTCGAGGACCACATAATCTATGTCATAGTCTCCAATATGAGCATTAACGTGTAGTTCCTTGTTTTTCCTTCTCTTTCTAGATACTTGATGTACTACTTTATTCAACATAGGATATACCCTTCCTATCTCATACTATCTAATCAAGTGTTGTATTTCTTTCTTAGCTCTTTCATCCTTAATCAAATTAATGCAAGTATATAAGAAATCCATAAGCTTGCTTACCTCTTTTCCTTCTCCAGGTGAGGCAGATTGATCGAATGCCAGAGGAATTCCACATTCTCTCACTTCTGGTTGTGCCTTAGATGAAGAAGCATGTTCTCTTCCAAATTCTCTTCTTGCATCTTCGAACATCTTCTTTTCCTTTCTTGGATCAAACAATTGTGTCTTCTTTGTAGCCCTTCTGATCCTTGATCCTTCTGTAGTCTTTTTTGGAGTCACCATGTCTTCTCTAGTAATAGTGTCTCCTCTAGTGATAACAATGAATCTGGGATCCAATCCATGAGGTTCCACTGATATCAGTTGCACTTGTTGGTTCCCACCCCATCTTTCTTGAAGTTTCACCAGCAATACTGAGTAATCTTCAATAACATGCTCTAATGAGTTGCAGTAGCTGCAAGTGGTACAAGGGTTCTGACAGTCCCTTGCCAAGTGATCTGGATGGTCACAGTTATAACAAATGATATGACCTATACCTCAACCCATTCCTCCTCCTCATCCTCTTCCTATGAGTCCACCACGAGGGTTGAAGTTTCCTCTTCCTGGGGAATTAAACTATGTAGCATTTCCCTCCTACTATATTTATCCTTGAATCCTATATGTATCTCTTGACCTTTCATGCAAGAGGTCATAGGCCCTACAGTCCTTCTCATCATGCCCCACCAATTTACAGAATGTGCAGTAAATATTGGTAGGTGTCTGGACATATTTTTTCATCTAATAGCATTCACCAAGGCAATGTCTATTTCTACATACCTCGCACCAGGGTAGAGTAACCTACTTCAAAAGGATCAGAGCTCAAGTGGCCAAGTATTAATTAAATAGGGGACAATTCTCCTTGTCATGGCCCTCCGATTTACATCCGATACACCAAATGTCTTCTCTTTCATATTTTCCCTTTTCTTTCTTCATATTTTCGACCTGCATAGATAAGCTAGTTAGCTTACTCAAAATTTGACTCGTACCTGAGTTGGATTCTCCCATAGGGGTTGATTCTAGTTTCGTGGCAATCTCCAGTGCCTCAGACTATGAAGCAACCTTCTGTTGCATCAAAGTAACTCTAATGTGTGGTAAGAGGGAAACAATGAACCATTCCTTATTCTGCTCATCTAGAATCTGAAAACTCAATCTGCTAGTCAAGGTCTTAAACCTCTGATCAAACTCCCAAACAAGTTCAACTACTCTTTGCTTGATTTCTTTCAGTTTTTTAATGCACTACGAATCCAACTTGGGTTTCTTGAATTCTTAAATCAATGTAGTCTTGATATCATTCAGTGGTTTAGGATATGCAAATTATTTAACAAACTTCATGTACCAACTCATTGCTCGGTCTCTCAAAGTAGTACTAAACTGAGCTCTCTTAACAGCTTCATCATTGACTTGATTAATACTCCATACAACTTCGCATAAGAACTAGTGTTGATCAGGATCTTCATATCCATCTCCTCTAAAGATAGGTAGCCTCATTTCATCTTCCATAGATCTTCCTAGGTTTTTTGACTATGTACTGAACTACTGGTAACAATGCTCTAAGTTCTCTAATAACTCTGGCTACTCTAGTTACTCAATGTTACTAAAACAACAGAAGGAGTAGTAGTACTTATGTCGATGGTAAGCGCAGTCCTTGAAGTTACTGATTCTTCTCGGTGAGGTTCTTCAATATTCCTCTCCTCTGTCCTAGCGGACTCTGAATATTCCTCGTTCAATATCTCTTCTTCTTCCCCACTGTAGAACCCTTCATCATGTTCCAGTGGCTCAAGACTCTGCTCAAACAGGTTCACCATAGGAACCTCTTTGAATGATCTCCCATTGCGCGTATGTCCAACCTCTGTGTCGTTTTCACTGTTTGAGTTCTTAAACATTGGCTTTTCAATCTGACCAAGTACTGTATCTTCAAGATGTTCTTCTTATGCAATAGCATCTTGATATTCAACTTCAAAAAGTGTAAAAATTTTCCTCTAAGTCCCTTAAAGAAATATCTCTCTGCTTGGATATATGACTCTACTCTGTCAATAGAAAAATCAGTAATGTACCCTCCAATAGTGTTATCAAACCAATGATATAATACTCTTGACATGGTGTTATCAACTCACTTGACCTTCTTGATCAGCGCTGACATCCAAACCACAGATGGTCTAGATCTGATTTCAAACTGAGTATCTGCTAATCTGGCTAACCACTCGTATAGATCTTTATGAATTCTTCCAAAGAAAATCTCGTGTATGTCGATGAAGATGTACCTTCCCAACCAGTCCTCTGCACTAATTCTAGGGTTCTTTTTCTGAGCTTTGGCGAAGTCCTTTTCTTGTTCTTCTATCCACTTCTGAATTTTGTCTTCGATGCAAACCACCTTGAAATTCCCTCAAGAAGATCCTAATCCCGACAATAGAACCGTTTGTTGGCACCAGGGTAGAACCAAGGTTCAACTCTAACAGTGCACCAACAAGACCTAACTACTGGCCTTTTCAAAAACACTTGTGAAGCAGATGTAGTCTCACCTACAGTAGCAATAGGGGGTTACAGGACACAGGTGTCTACAACCAGAGGAAATGAAAACTGGGTCCAGGGCAACAACACAAAACAATCCAGCTATTATTTACCATTCTTAGGCTTACTCTGAAATTTATATCCCATATCTAGCACAAAAATGCAACAACGGTATAACAGATAACAAATAACACAACATTGATCACACAGAACAACCATATATACATGGTTCACCCTCTCCCTAGAGCTATGTCCACATAACTGCATTTCTTGATATATTATATGAAAACATACAGTTCTATTTGCACACTTAGCTTGTAGATATCTCTCTCCTTCTCTCTTCCTCTCCTCCCTACACATCCAGTTGTAAGGTTGATCTTCGCACCTAGTTGAAGATCCAAAATACAAAAATGCTCTCAAATTACAATGCTTCTCTTACGCAGCAATAAAAATCACAATCCTCAACCTTAACCATGACCAACCCTCCTGAATATTTTTGGTATTTATTTATACATTACAATGACTCTCAGACAACCTTGGACCGAGGCCAAGGTGTCAAAACCCTAGGCATCAAAACCCTAGGTCCCATGCAACCCGTATCTTAAGGGCTTCTCCAGCCTGTTCTTCTTTCTTTTCCACGAGGTTCTCCAAGCATCCGTTGGTGGTTTTTTCCGCTTGCTGAGTTGTCCACGATCCATATTATTTGTTGATCTATCTTCCTTGATCTTCTCTTTCAACGGATAGATTTTCCTTACTTCACTCCTTCTTTTCTGCTTCTTTGACCACTTCAACCCATTCTCGGTTAATATGTCTTCCGACAGTTCGTGCTTCGCTCCTCTTCCTTAATATTTTCTCCCTTCCACAACCAAGGGCCAACAAAACAAATGGTTATTGAAAGAGGTAAGACATGTTCCATATCTAAGGAAAAATATAATTTCAACAAGGATGTTAGCAAGTGAAGGTTGTATATCCATATTTATAGATAAGGTGTGGAATGTCACCAAAGGATCATTGGTAATAGAAAAAGGAGACAAGGTAGGTACATCATATTTATGTACTGGTAATATTGACTCTTCTAACTCTGTAACTTCAACAGGAGTAGATACAACACTGTGGCATCATAGGATTGGACACATGAGTGAGAAGGGGATGCAAATACTTCACAAAATAATTTTTTTGACAAATCTTAAACAAATTGATTTGGATTTTGTGAGCCTTGTGTTTATGGAAAACATAAGAGAATCATATTTCTCAGAGTCGAAAAATAAAAGAAGTGTGAAAGGTTAGAGCTTGTAAATACAAATGTATGGGGACCAAATCATGTATCATCTCTTGGTGGCTTTGGTTATTATGTTACTTTTATTGATGATGCAACTAGAAAAACTTGGTTTTATTGCATTCAACAAGAATCTGATGTTTTTTATACTTTTAAGAAATGGAAAACTTTGGTTGAGAATGAGACAGGAAAAAGGTTGAAGTGTCTCAGATCATAAAATGGAGGTGAATATTGTAGTAAGGAGATTGATGATTACTGTTCATTACATGGAATTCATAGAGAGAAGACATTTCTAGGAACACCACAAGAAAATGATGTGTCAGAAAGGATGAACATGATAATCATGGAGCATGCAAGGAGTATGAGATTGCATGTTGGTTTCCCCTTACAATTCTGGGAAGATGCTTTAGATACTACTGTTTACTTAATAAACATAGGACCTTCAATCTCTTTGGATGGTGGAATTCCAGAGGAGGCATGGACAAGTGTAAAGGTAAACTATTATTTTTTTAAGACTTTCAATTGTGAAGCATTTGTCCATATTGATAAAGAAAATAGAATAAATCTTGAGGAAAAATCCAAGAAGTGTACATTTATTGGATACATTGTTAATGCTTTTGGTTATCGCTTATGAGATTATGAAAATCACAAAATCATTAAGGTAGAGATGTAATATTCAATGAGAAGGACATGTACACAGATCAATTGCAGGGAAAGATACAAGTGTTACCTATGATTTTGGTCGTCATGATGATGTATTGATAATGGTGTACTCAGGCTCTTCATTGGAAATTTCTCCTGAGAAAAGTTACCTTCATCTCTTTCCAGAAATCACATTTTTGAGGAATGTTCACAGGCTGCTAGTATATTGGCCTGCGAGAATGCATGATTCTCATAGGCTGCCTTAAGCCAGGGTGTGAGAAGTTCCCACTGTGTTGAATTGCTAGAGTGAGAACTCTTTCTAAAGAAAGGAAAAAGATGAATTCTCGAAGCTTCTAGAAGGGAATCTTCTAGAAGGATGAGATGGAATTCGAATGGTTATCCTAGTACTAGATTCCCTGATATTTTGGGATCATTATTATCCAAGTAACTAATTCATTCTCTCCTATATATTGAGTGAATTCTCATGGAAAAATTTAGAAGCAAACAAGGTTAAACAAGATTCATTGGAGAATTGGTGAAAGATTGTGTGAAGGACTGAAGCTACAGCAGCTAGGAAACTCCAACAAGTTTATCAAAGGTGGTTGATCTTCTTCATGCCAGTGAGCAAGTGTGTGTGTTGGAGCCAAGGGTCATCGAAAGGAAGTTTGCAACATCAAGGCTCAGGTTGTAATATTTACTTTCCATTAATATGATACAATAATATGTCCCTTTCCCATAAAGCTAGTTCCACTTTATTGTATAACTCCTTGATCATATACATAGATTGATTGTTGAATAGATTGTGCTTTCTTCACTTCATTTGGCTTGTATTGTTTTGGTCTTGACTGTATGAGAGCACTGGAGCGAAGTGGGAGCAACAAAGACCAAAGGAAGCGATCATAAGGTATGTTCTTTATTATTGCCTCCTATTTAATTCAATGGTTAGAATCTAGGGAAAGAGTCATGTTTTGTCTTGCTTTTTTCTAGATCCAGGTGGATCTAGGGAGATCGGTTTGTGTTTGCACTTACGGATTTATCCAATAACAAAATTGGCGACTCCACTGGGGATCAATCCCATTTTCTTTTTGGCTTTTGGTATTTTTATGTGGCCATTTGCTATGGTTTCACTTTTCTCTTGTCCTATTAGTCTTTGAGTCTTCAAGATATCCTGATAGACCTTTTGGGTCCAGAATTGTTTTTGAATTTTGCTATATTTTTCAAATTTTTGATTATGTTCAGGAATTCTCGCACTACACTTCATTGCAGCCTACGACAATAGGTAGAGTTTGCACTCTACCCATAGGTTTCAGTGCGAGGTTCTCGCACCCTGCTCAAGGGTCACCTGCGAGAATCAATGATTCTCTCATTGTGTTATATTGCTTGCCTGCGAACACCCTTTTTCAAAAATTTGGATTTGAGTTTTGGTATTTTTGACTGCCCAGATCAGTTTGTTTGACTCTTATGAGTTTTTGGGACCGCTAATTGGTATCCTTCTTGTCTTTGTTTGTATGCATGAACAATTTTAGGGTTTCAAGGTTTTTCTTGTCATGTTGGACTTGAATTTTGTTTCTTGGCTTTTCTTGGTAAAACCATTCTCTCTGATTTCAGACTCTGAGTGTCTTGGATTAGTTAAGATCCAGTGATTGGTTGAAAGTTAAGTTTGCTTGGTTTTTCCCATTTGCTTATGGTTTGAAAGATCATTTTCTTTTGCATTTGAAAAGACTAAAATTGGTTTGCTCTTTATTTTTTCTTTCATTGAAAGAGTGGATTGGGTTATTTGCTTGTTCGTTGATTTGATTTTTTGTGCTCTCATTGGCATAGTGAGGGTCCTTTTTGGAAAGTGAACAAAGGGTTTTTCTTTCAGAAAAATTTTTTTGTCTTTAGAAAACATTGAAAAATCAAATTATTGAGCTTGTTGAAGTATTTGGAAAGACACAATAGAGAATTGTCATTTGATAAGTGATTGTTTGTATTGGCATTTGAAAGGAAATTTTGCATTTGTAGTTCAAGGTTGATCTGGAAAACTCTCTCTCTCCCATACATAGGATTCATCGAACGAAAAGTGATATATTTCATTCTCATCCTTGCATTGTTGGGTCAAATTCATACAACATAAGTTTCATTTCCGTTACTTTTAAGTAAACAACAGCCTTTAATAACACTGTGTAATCATAAAATTTATCTAGTAACTCTTTTCTAGGGCTCTTTTACACCAACATTTAGCTAGGTTAGCGCTTTGGAGTAGGAAGAGAGATACACTCTCCAAAAGCATAAAACACACAATAACATCTTGTGTTAGGGAGTGTTAAATTCCATTTGCAACATCTTGTCCTGGGAAGCCCTTCTCACACAAGGGTCAAGCACGAGGTCGCATTGGTATTGGCAGAGTTACTCACCCTGCTTTGTTGATATCAGTGTAGAGATTGCAAGTATTACAGGGATCACTCGGAGGTATACCCATAATGATGACTGGAAGCCTTTTGAGTTGATTTCAGGCTAGATACCCTGCCCTTGCGTGTGGATCAGACTGTCGATTGTTCCCCCAGGCTTTATTGTTGTTGGTGGTGACCTTAGTGGCCTATCTCTCTAGGTTCTTACCGGAGGTGACTGTGGTGTTATTGGATAAATCCGTAAGTGCAGACACAAACCGATCTCCCTAGATCCACCTGGATCTAGAACAAAGCAAGATAGAATAATACTCTTTCCCTAGATTTTGACTATTGAATGAACTAGGGGGCAAGAACAGGTTACATACCTTATAATCACTTCCTATGGTCTTTTTTACTCCTGCTTCACTCCAGTTCTCTTGTGCAGCCAAGACCAAGACAACACAAACCAACCAAAGTGAAGAAAGCACAATTTATTCAACAATCAATCTATGTATATGATCAAGGAGTTATACAATAAAGTGGAACTAGCTTTATGGAAAAGGAACATATTGTTGTATCATATTAATGGAAAGTAAAGATTACAACATGAGACTTGATGTTGCAAACTTCCTTTCAATGGCCCTTGGCTCCGACACACACACACACACTTGCTCACTTGCATGAAGAATATCAACCACCTTTGATAAACTTGTTGGAGTTTCCTAGCTGCTGTAGCTTCAGTCCTTCACACAATCTTTCACCAATTCTCTAATGAATCTTGTTTAATATTGCTTGATTTATTTCTTGATTCTAACCTTTTCCATGAGAATTCCCTCAATATATAGGAGAGAATGAATTAGTTACTTGGATAAGAATGATCCCAAAATATCAGGGAATCTAGTACTAGGATAACCATTCGAATGCCATCTCATCCTTCTAGAAGATTCCCTTCTAGAAGCATCGAGAATTCATCTTTTTCCCTTATTTAGAAAGATTTCACACCCTAGCAGTTCAACACAGTGAAAACTTCTCACACCCTGGCTTAAGGAAGCCTGCGAGAATCATGTATTCTCGCAGGCAAATATACTAGCCGCCTGCGAACATTCCTCAAAAAATGTGATTTCTGGAAAGAGATGAAGGTAACTTTTTCTCAGGAGAAAGTTCTAATGAAGAGACTGAGTACACCATCATCAATACATCATCATGACGACCAAAATCATGGGTAACAGAATGCCCCCCAAAGTATGAGGTTGGAACCAGTGACAGTCGATAGACTTTGTAAGCTGCATGTGTATGTCGAGAACCAGCAGCACATCTAATTGGAAACCTGTGAACAACTAAGCATCTACAGAATATCATATATACCAATTCTGAGGTAGGCATTCCCATACTCAAATCATAGACTGATGATATTATAGACATGGGTCATGGCCACCAATCATACACTGTGGATCCATGCCATCAAAATATAGCATAGCCACCGGAATACACTGTGGATATATGCGAGAAATTTTAAATCAAGATGGCATAGCCATGAGACATACACAGTGGATATATGTGTCACAAATTATACATACTCCATCTCAACCTGGATTGCAAAGATGATATCCAGGGTCTTCAATTTCGTCGCCCACAGTACGAATCTAACCATGTGATTACATGTGTTGAAGTCGAACATGGTAGAAACCACTTGATTACTGGTCATTGTTGAAACCGTTAACAAGTGCAAGGGAAATCACCCTTGATATCAATGAATTCCAAGGTACCATAGTACAATCCATCGAGTGTGAATAAATGAGTTGATGTCGAACATCCGATGGAATCTTTCAATCAGGGGTCAATGATGTAAACCCACTGTTGAAAGCGAGGAAACTTACTATTGAGGCATGCAAGTTCCAAGGTACTAAATAATTTCTAAGTATTGATTTTGGATAATGATCTGAATTCAATGGAACAAAACTCATCACAGGAGGGCCTTGATGTATCCCCCATCAATGACATGAAATGAGTAATAGAGTTTGAAGGTGAAACAGATCATTTTGCAAATTGGACTGGACACAGGGAAGGCCAACACGGAGAGAATGGATAACTGCAGATGGTCGACTCAATATAGGTTTCAAATGGACTTCTCTTGAACATATGAATGACACGACCAATGATTTTGTAGCATTGACTCAAAGACGACACAGGGAATGACCTTGTAGTAAATCGAATGAGAGACAAATGGATTTTCCAAATCGGCTTCAAATGTTATGAATAGGGGGTGTCATGTTCAAGAGTGACACTTACTGCCAATCAATACGAAGATGAAAACATATCCCTTTCCCAAATTTTCCCCCACCATTTCTGCTGAGTACCTCTTTATTTTTACGCAAACTTGAGGAGGATAACATATGCTTGTTGATGTAAGCTCATCCTTCGGACGAGTCCCTCAGAGTATGTTTAATGAACCCTAAGAAGGAGTGGTTCGGTCCCATCACGGGTCTGTCAATGTTTGTTTAACGAGTCCAGAGAT
>JZKD02S1673229.1:918321-930297 GCA_000966675.3 Picea glauca
TGGTTCGGTCCCATCACGGGTCTGTCAATGTTTGTTTAACGAGTCCAGAGATAGCAAACTCGAAGGTTTTTCAAGATTATAGAGTTTGGAAAAACACTTAAAAGAGAACTCTCTCGGTTCCTTTTTCATAAAATAGTCTGGATAAGACCGAAAAAGAGATAAATTATCGCTCACCAGATGCTTACTTCAAATACTTTAGCGAGCATGAAAATAGCAAGGTCGTTCGATGATCTTTTCATATTTAGAGAGTCTGAAAAGAGATTAAAGAGGACTCCAGGGGGGTTCATTTTTCGTATAACCTTGTTGAGCCCGAAAAAGTGATAAAAGTATGCTCGACCACGTTCTCATGTATTTACGAGCGCAAGAACGGACAAAAACGACGCTCGAGGTTTTATGTAAAAACCATAAAAAACAATCAAAAACATGCAATAAGAAAGAAAAACATGTCCATATCCCTGTATTGAATCGTCAAAGTCATCATGCCTGCAAGAGCTACACTCATCATAACATTAGTGATTAGGGTTTAATGGATAAATAATTATAAAAAAAACCAAAATGATATAGTAAAGGTAAATAAAATAAGTAAATACTCTTTTTTACCATACCATCTTACATTTCCACTATTGAGCTCCAAAACCCCCTCTTTTACCCTCTAAGTTTGGCGTCAATTTGTGGGAGCTACGAGAGACCATTCACCGAACCATTTGCGACATTAAGGTAAGTTCTTCATCCTTGACATTTTCATGGTTGAATTTTGTGATTGCATTGGTTAAATGTTTAGTTTTAACTTGTTTTTTCAAGCCCTACATGCGCATTGGCATTCTTGCAGGCAGGCCATACGGGGCCTGCGAGAATGATGCATTCTCGCAAGTGAGCCTTAAGCCACCTACGAGATTCTCGCACTGTGAAAATGGGGCACCTGCGAGAAATGCAAAACCCAATTTTTTTTTTAAATTTTTAGCCAAATAAAAAGATCCAAATCATGAAAAAAGTTATTAATCCTCTTTTTATGTTCCTTATGCAGATATTTGACCAGTAACATGGTGGTTGAGTGGTGCGAAATGGAACATGAAGAGGATAATGCAATGGCCGAGAATCATCCTCCTACCACAGCTGCATTGAGAGATTGTGGGCTCTTGGAATACTTTCGCATCCCGGGCATGAGGGCCCAAGTCAGACTATTAGAGTATCTAGTGCATATGTGGGACCCAGATCAGCAGGTTTTTCATGTGGGAGGTCACACACTGTCCATAGACATAAAGGACATTTTCTTTTTGACCAGATTGTCTCGACACAGACACTATGTCAGCCTGACCGGTAGTAGAGGTGGTGGGTTAAAGATGAGTGAGTACTGTAATCAATACTGCGTACCCGAGGCTGAAAGGAAAAAAGAAAAAGTGGCTATCTGGGGGGTACAAGACTTGACCCTTCGTACTATCCTTTTCACTATAGCTCGGATGGATGGGATTTCTTCTCCTCATATGGAATTACAGAGCTATTTCCAGTACGCCATCGAGTGTACTGAGCCTCGAGTATTCAACTGGGCAGATGTTGTGCTTCGCAGTATCAAAAAACAATTGACCAAATGTAGGCGAGGTGACCTGAAGCAATTCATTTATGGATCTTTGTTGGTGTCCTTCTTCCTTGAGAGGGTCCCTGTATTTAGACTACAGGTTGAGTGGAACATACCGGGTCCTAGGGATCCAAGGATGTTGAGATGGTGTTGGCTCATGGCCCGGCACGTAGCAGGACCTATCGTCAAGTACGATGATATTTTCTTTGACTGGCTTCAAACTCAGATGTTGATGGTCGATGACTACGCTTATGTCGGGTTGGATTTCCGAAGAGATCCAGATTTAGCACTACCAGAGGATACTCAGTGGGGTGACCTTGGTAAGAAGTACACGCATTTTCTCTTTTTAAATGTTTTTGAATTTTTATCATATTCAAATGTTTTTGTTTTTATACATTCATCTAAAGACTAATACAAAATAGTTTGTTGATAACATAGATGTTGGACCATATATACCCCCCGACACTTCTCCCATCCAGTGGCGAGGAGAGGTAGCGGAAACACCACAGTATGCTGAGGATTATCAAGTAGTGGAACATAATCTAAAGGGCCTTACTGGAGACATTCCAGATATGACTCTGGAAGAGGTTCCACGACGCGATCAACGTCATACTGTAGGGGTATCAGCAGCTATGAGTCGACTGCTCCGTAGGGTTGCTAGGGAAGTCGTGTGTTACCATGAACATCATCCATGACGTCACTTTGTAGAAGCTATAAGCTTCAATTTTTGACATTTTGGTCTTCGGACAAACTTTTTGTAAAAAACCTTTTGATCGTTATATATACATATAGCTTCTACTGGTTTACTTTATATTGTGTGAATTTTGATGTGTTTGATTTATAAATGATTCAAATGTTTGTCCAATGCATAATTAGCCAATGCATCTGTTAATGTATTTAGACATCTAGGAATATGTTGATATTCAATGTGATCAAAATAACATTCCAAGAGGCGAATTCGCAAATACAGCTGTAACAAAGTAGGACTTCTAATAGAGTAGATATTACTTAACTGTAGTACTACAAGCTGCGAGTCAGGTCGCACAACCAAATGATGAATTCTGAGCGAGATAACATCAACCAATAATTCAATAATGTTGTTAGTCACACGGCCGAGGCACACACCTCGTAAAGATACAAGTTCGTTTGTTGGGGCATAGATTTCCCATGCAACGGATGCAAGGTTCTGAGTACTACGGCTAGCGCCATCAACGAAGCCAATATAGGGTAGTGAAAACTCCGACATCTGGAAATCAAACACAACGTCACATAAGGGAAGAGACCAGATAACGACAAAACAAAACTATAGTAACACACACAAAGTATGATACATTAAAATACAGGTACTTGTGCACAAATGATTTATGCATAGTACTTCTTCAAGTATAACCCATTCCTAGGTTCACTCAAAGAGATACCATCATAATCTACCAGCTCATATGCTCCTTTTTCCAAAACTCAACAAACAATATAAGGACCTCTCCACATTGGTTCGAATTTCCTAGCTCCTAACACATCTCGATCCTTTTCATAGAGAAGAACAAGATCACCTTCAGAGAAAATGCAAGGCTTGACATGCTTGTCATATTGTGCCTTGACATGTTTTTTCTGGGCTTCTATTACTAGAGTGGCGTCACGTCGAGTTTCATCTAATCGCATTAGATACAATAGACGTTATTCTTCAACAGAAGTGTTGGGTAAAAGTTGCACAGCTAGCTTCAGAGAGGGTATCTCGCATTCTACAGGAAGAATGGCTTCCACACCATAGACTAATCGAAAAGGCGTAAACCCAGTAGCGGATTTGACAGATGTCCGGTATGCCCACAATGCCGAAAAAAACATTGTGTGCCAACTTTTTTTATGAATTCCTATCATCCGTCGAAGCATAGTTATAAGAACTTTGTTGATTGCTTTGACCTGGCCATTAGCTTGCGGATAATAGGGTGTTGAGTTATCATGATGAAGAACCAACTTTTCCGTAAGTTTAGACATCATAAAATTCCTAAAGTGGCTACAATGATCAGTAACGATAGCTTGGGGGACACCAAAACGTGCTATGACATGATTAAAAAGAAACAACGTTGCGGTCTTTCCAGTATTATCGAATGTCAGCATCGCCTCTGCCCATTTTGTAAAGTAATCAACAACTACAATGATGTAACCATGCCCCCTGGCCGAGTGAGGGTTACAAGTCATGAAATCAATGCCCCATTTTGCAAAAGGACCAACTAAGACCACAGGGTGGAGAGGATCAGTATGTGACCGAATTTTCTGATTGTAGGTCTGGCAGGTATGACATTTCTGAATGACAGTAATGCAGTCGTTAAACAAAGAAGGCCAAAAATACCCTACGCATAAGATCTTCTGGGCAGTAGCATACCCAGACATATGACCACCACATGCTCCGGAATGGCAGTCATTYAGAGCTTTCTTGGCTTCGTCGAATGTTAAACAACGTTGAAAAATAGAGACAATTCCTCGACGGTAAAGAGTATCCCCGAGGATAATGTATTGACGAGCTTGATAGCGTATRCGACATCGTTCAGTACTAGACAAAGTAGGATGGAAAGTTTGGGTTTGGAGATATATAATGATATCCCCATACCAAAGATCGTCAGTGCTAATAAGGAAAAGAGATTCATCAGGTAATGAATCTACTGCTACATTTTCCATTGCAGAATGAGGAAAATCGCATATCAACTCAACAAAAACTAAGTATTTCTTAGACTTGGCATCGAATTCCAAATCAAACTCCTGGAGTATGAAAATCCATTTGGAGTACTTGCCCCCAAGCAATTTACGTGTCAAAATATGTTGCATAGGGTTGCAATGAGAAATCACCGTAGTCTTACGTGAGAGGATATAGTGCCAGAAGTGTTGGACGGCTTGAATGGCAGCCAAAGCTAGTTTTTTGACATGTTGATACTTGATTTCAGTTGGTGTGAGACTTTAACTCAAGTAGTAAACAACATGTTCGTCGTGCACATCATCCTCTTGAATGAGAACCATGCCAATAGTGTACTCTGAGGCAGCAAGATAAAGGAAATAATTGCGACTGTAATCGGGAGGAAAGAGAAGTGGAGCTCGCATGAGGGACAAATTTAAAGCTTCAAAATCATTGTCGGCAATGGTATCCCAGACGAACTCTGAATATTTCTTTAATAGTCATGTAAAACCATGAGTGATCTCGGCGTAATTAGGAATAAAATGACGAAGAAATTTTTCTTTCGCCTGCAAACTTTGCAACTGGCGCAATGTAGAAGGAGGAGGGAGATTAAGAATCGCCTCAACCTTAATAGGATCCACCTGGATCCCTTGACGCAAAATGATAAAAACTAGAAGACGGTCGGATTCTACGCAAAAAATGCATTTATGAGGATTTAAACATATAGGATAGAACCGACAGTGAACGAAAATGGCTCAGAGGTGGGAAGGGTGATCGACTCTACACATAGAATGAGCGGGTAAATCGTCCAAATAAGGTTGAATGATATGCTTAATATCATGAAAATCATAAGACATAGCACGTTGAAACATTGAACCAGCGTTCTTAAGACCAAAAGGGAGTTTCCTATAGGCAAAAGTACCCCAAGGACAAATAAAAGCAGTTTTATGTTGATCCTCGAGAGCAATGTTAATTTGATTATAGCTGGAGAAACCATCCATGAGAGAGAAGATTTCACTTCCAGTGCAGTCATCGATAATTTGATCGATGAAGGGGGTTGAAAAGTTGTCCTTGGGACAAGCTTTGTTAATATCCCTATAATCAACACATACACGAATACTATCGCCTTTTTTGTCAATCAGGACAGGATTGGAAACCCATTCTGTAAGAGCCACCGGATAAATAAAGCCATCTTTCAGAAGTTTCTCAACTTCAAGCTTAATAGAAGTCGCTTTACGTGGGTGAACTAGACGAAGGCATTGCCGAATAGGTTTAGCTCCAAGGTATGTCTTTATCTCATGTACAACAATAGCAAGGTCGATATCTGACATCTCTTCATAGCTCCAGGCGAAGATGTCACGAAATTCTTTGAACAGAGATGTATATGTGATGATTTCATCTGAAGAACACGAAGCTCCAATATGGACATTTTCGACTATCCCAGGTTTAATGGATATGTCAATAGAAATCGTGGGTGAGATGTTACTTACGTTCCCTTCAGCAAACACATCGTGTGTAGTTGCGGGAACCGTCGAGATGACAACAACGGTCGACGGAGTAGAAATCCGCTGGTATTTCTCAAGAGTCTGTTGCTCTAGAAAAAGTATGGAACGATGATGTCCATCATCCCAAGGGGTGTCCTCCATGACGGACATGATCATCTCGTCAGTGGGAAAAATAACACGAAAATGATCGAGAGACAATTCATCAAGAGAAGGGGTAGAAGGTGTTGCCGATTGAATGGTATGATAAGCAGACTCAACCGGAATTAATGACATTGCATTGCCGAAACGAAGATGATCTCCAGGTTCAGGGACAATCCAAGGGTCATGTGACACAGGAAGTTCGTGAGGCACGGTGGAAATCATGTTGATAGAAGTAGCTGACTGGTGTGGAACATCGGGTGGTGGAATAGGAAAATTACCCATTAACGAGGAGTCCTTTAAAAGGCCTACACTGACATTCTCATAACCTGGCGGGGTTTTAGAAATAAACAAAATGTTGCCAGTACGTGTATCAAAATTGAAGAAGGCAAGTTGGTCAACGGTAACAACCTTTCCTTGATGAGGGAAACATACTACACGGAAAAGTGTTGACACAATGGTGCACATGGAATTGTTCCAGCTATGGCCAAGTAAAAGATTATAATCAAGAGGAGCGTCAAAGACTTCCACTTCAACTTGGACCATCTTACCTTCTAGTGTAATGGGAAACGAAGGAAGAACACCATAAGGCTTAAAAATAGAGCCATTGAAGGCTTTAAGAGTGTTTTGTGATTCATTCAAGGGAGGAGAGCCAATGGCTTTCCAACAAGCAAAAGACATTACACACGTTGAGGCACCCTCGTTGATAATAGTTCGGCAAATGTTCTTGTCAGAGACAACAACCTGTATCTGGAACGCGAGTTGAGGGGGTAACCATGGAATGTGATCATCCAAGTCAGAGACTATGAGATTCGTATCTGTCGGGTCAATTCCACCTATAGCTTTCAATAGTGCCTTCCGTTGTGCAGGACAAGACTGAAGGAATTCAAGGGCTGGCATCATTGAAGGTGCCTGGGCCAGATCTTCAACAATGTTGTAGTTCTGGGCCGCACGAGCATGAGGATTGAAAACCAATTTCCTAACGACACCCTTTGGGGGTGGTTGCAGAACTGTATCAAGGCTCGGTCGTTTGAGATGAAGAGGACTGTTAGTAGGTGGAGTTGCGGGAGAGGGTTGGACCAAAGCATGAGGTAAATCATCAACCTTATCCATAGATGGATTATAATCTTTGGCTCTAGTCATGAGTGCAACGTTATTCTACCTAGAATCACCAGTACACATCAGAACATATGATGTCGTAGAAGAGGAGGGTTGGTCTTGAATGACCAACTGAGCCTGTTGTTGAGATGGGAAGGGTTGGGACAAGACAACTGGTGTAGATGGTTTGGATGATCCTTGAAGGAACTTCGTGACCTCAGCATGTCGTGGACAATCCTTTATGTAGTGATCGTCACCATGGATAAGGCAAGGGTATTGTGGTTTGCACTTATCCCGATCTTCAACAGGAGTGGTTTTAGTTTTCTCTGCTTGATTATTATTTTTTCCCTCCTTATTCTTACCTCTCCCCTTTTTAGATTTGTTTTTACTGGCTGGGGTAGATTGGACAACATTAACCTCAGAAGTTTTACCGGTGGGAGTAGTAGGAGACGGAGAATTTTGAACATTAGAAGAAGAAGATTTAGGGGTTGGACTTGAAATAGAATGTGAGTGGGTTTGGGCAGTACCAATCACACCGTCAGTTGCATGCGAGGCAGCTGGAGTAGTTGAAGTGCTGGAAGTACCAGGATGAGGTAGTTCAAGTAGAAAATCGTAAAGTGTTTCCATTTGTGAATAAACGAGATCAAGATATTGAGTGCGACTTATAGCCTGCTCCTCCATGACAATACCACCCATGGAAATGTCCTTACCAATTTCGTTCAGAAAGGATTTCGTAAACCATTCTTCCAGTAATTGATCAGGTAGTTCAAGTTTAATGAGATATCGACGTCTTCGCCACTCATGAATATGATCAGATATATGAGTGCCTTTAGTCTGTTTGAAGGAAGTCAAAATCTCAGTCCCAGTATCATAACGGATCGGTAACTGGTAATGTGTAAGGAAAGCCATAACTAGGGTGTTGAAATCAGAGAAGAAACATCGTGGCAATTCAATATACCACTTCACAGCAGAACCGGTAAGGGTTCGTTGAAAAAGATGTAATCGAATAGAGTCATCCATCAATGAGTTGGATGAACACCATAGGTGAAAATTCATAAAGTGATTGTTCGGGTCCTCTCCCACTTTGTCGTCGAATTTAGGGATGTCCGATGGAAGCTTGGCTGGAATAACATGCCATTGGGGAGAGTGACGAATAGGATCATTTAAAATCCTAGACAAATCTGGCAAATCCAAAGTATCAAGAAAAGGTAACTATCGATTCACCTGCGGGTACTAGTGGCTTTGGGGTGGAAGTCCTGTCGGCAAACCAGTAGGACTGTAAGCAGTCTTCCCATAATGGGAAGACCCAGGCAGATTCGGTGGTGGTTGGATAGGATAATAATTCCAAGGATTGTAACCTTGAGTTTGAGCAGGGACCTAAGTTTGAGCATTTTGACCCTGACCCCAAATAGGATTGGGTATACCTGGATAAGGTTGGCCTATAGTAGGGATAGGTTGCTTCCCCCCAGTCATTTGAGGAAGATTTTGTATCATCTGATTCCAATACTGGGCCAAAGCAGGAGGTATATTTTTCCCAAAAGGTGGGGTTGGTCCCCCTATCGTAGATGGAGTTCCAACCAAAAATTATGTCCCAATTGAAGGTTGTGTAGTAACTAGAATGTGTCCGGTAAGAGGAAGTTGAATTGTACCATCGTGTCCACCAATGGGAATCTGCAATTTGGGTGTAATGGACGGGATAGTGCCACTAGGATTAGGATTGCCATAAGGAAATTGAGGGAGTGTCGGAATAAAATCGGGAATAGGGTGCCCAGGAAAAGAAGGACCACCTGGAGAACTGGATGGAGTTTGCAAAGGTGTTGGAACAGAAGCATTCAATAAAGCATTCAACACATGGTATCCGGGTGGTAGAGTAGGAGTGACATTGGGCGTTTGTTGTGTGTTTATAGGAGCAAGACCATCTGTAGTGAACCCGGTTGGGACACTCGTAGTATCCGCAAGATGGGCCATTTCGGTAGGCAGAATAAAGTGATAAGTAGTATTCAATGGTACATTCTCTATCTCAAAAAACACCGGAGGGTTGATTTCAGAGACCACAGGCGAATCAGGACTAAAAAGGGTCCTGCGAAAATCACTTGCAGACCAAAATGGATCTTGGCCTTCTACCCCGGGAAAAGGCCCAACGGGTGATCCAAAAGAAGTCACAACTAGTTCTCCGGAAGAATTCAGTCATCTAAAAGGGCGCTGAGAATTACTAGGAAGTCAAAAATCCTCTCGAGTATTTGTAATTCTAAAACGTTCAAGAGAGTCAGTTTGTTCCACTTGAGGTGTGATAACAACTGGGACTTCACTCTGCGTCGGAGAGCCTCTAGGTGTGGTTGTGGGCAAGAGTTGTGAACCTTCCAGATGCTCTGGAGATAAACCCTTCATTCTACGTGAATGACGTGGAGGAGCTATTGTAAATGAGTGACAAACTTCGCGAAGAAAATCCTATGGTCAACTTCAAGAAACAAACAACACGCGCTAGTAAACAAAATCTAGGAAGCAATCACCAGGAAAACAAGTCCTTCTAATTTTGAAGCCACTAGTTGGTGATGAAATCCAACATCGCAACAATGAGATGAGAAGGGGTGGGGCTATGGTGGAAAAGTTACACTGATGACCTGCTTAACGAACTTACACCCTGGTGCAAGCTCCCACACATAATCGTGGGTATACCCTCCAAGGAGCCCGAGTGAGTTTGGTCAACGTCAATTCCAGGTATCATGAAGACTTTCCCCTCCACAGTCACCTTGGGTAAGAACCTAGAGAGATAGGCCACTAAGTTCACCACCAACAACAATAAAGCCTGGGGGAACACTCAACAGTTCGATCCAAACGCAAGGGCAGGGTATCTAGCCCGAAATCAACTCAAAAGGCTTCCACTCATCATTGTGGGTATACCTCCGAGTGATCCCTGTAATACGTGCAATATCTACACTGATATTAACAAAGAAGGGGAGTAACTCTGCCAATACCAATGTGACCTCGTGCTTGACCCTTGTGTGAGAAGGGCTTCCCAGGACAAGATGCTGCAAATGAAATTTAACACTCCCTAACACAACATGCTATTGTGTGTTTTGTGCTTTTGGAGAGTGTATCTCTCTTCCTACTCCAAAGAGCTAGCCTAGCTAAATGTGGGTGTAAAAGAGCCCTAGAAAAGAGTTACTAGATAAATTTTATGATTACACAGTTTTATTAAAGGCTGTTGTTTACTCAAAGGTAACGGAAATGAAACGGATGTTGTATGAATCTGACCCAATAATGCAAGAATGAGAATGAAATGTATCACTTTTCGTTCAATGAATCCTATGTATGGGAGAGAGAGAGAGATTTTTCCAGATCAACCTTGAACTACAATGCACAATTTCCGTTCAAATGGCAATGAAAACAATCACTTATCAAATGAAAATACTCTATTGTGTCTTTTTAAATACTTCAACAAGCTCAATAATTTGATTTTCAATGTTTTCTAAAGACAAAAACAATTTTTTGAAAGAAAAAACTTTGTTGTTCACTTTTCAAAAAGGACCCTCACTATGCCAATGAGAGCACGGAAAATCAAACCAATGAAAAAGCAAATTACCCAATCCACTCTTTCAATGAAAGCAAAAATAAAGAGCAAACCAATGTAGTCTTTTCAAATGCAAAAGAAAATGATCTTTCAAACCATAAGAAAATGAGAAAAACCAAGCAAAATTAACATTCAACCAATCACTAGATCTTAACTAATTAAACACAGTCAGAATCTGAAGACAGAGAGAATGGTTTTGCCAAGAAAATCCAAGAAACGAAAGTCAAGCAAAAAAGGACAAGAAAAACCTTGAAACCCTAAGACTGTTCATGCACACAAACAAAGACAAGAAAGCTATCAATCAGAGGTCCAAAACACTCATGAGAGGCAAACAAACTGATCTGAGCAGTTAAAAATTCCAATATCAAATCCAAATTTTTGAAAAATGATGTTCGCAGGTAGGCAATATAACACAGTGAGAGAATCACTGATTCTCGCAGGTGACCCTTGATCAGGGTGCGAGAACCTCGCACTGAAACCTATGGGCAGAGTGCAAACTCTACCTATTCTCGCAGGATACAATGAAGTGCAGTGCGAGAATTCCTAAACATAATAAAAATTTTGAAAAATGAAGAAAAATTCAAAAAGGATTCTGGACCCAGAAGATCTATCATGATATCTTGAAGACTCAGAGACTGATAGGACAAGAGAAAAGTGAAACCAGAGCAAATGGCCACAGAAAAATATCAAAAGCCACAAAGAAAATGGGATTGTCCCCAGTGGAGTCGCCGATTTTTTTATTGGATAAATCTGTAAGTGCGGACACAAACCGATCTCCCTAGATCCACCTAGATCTAGAATAAAACAAGACAGAATAATACTCTTTCCCTAGATTTTGACTATTGAATGAACTAGGAGGCAAGAACAAGTTACATACCTTATAATCACTTCCTATGGTCTTTGTTTCTCCTGCTTCGCTCCAGTGCTCTTGTGTAGCCAAGACTAAGACAACACAAACCAACCAAAGTGAAGAAAGCACAATCTATTCAACAGTCAATCTATGTATATGATCAAGGAGTTATACAATAAAGTGGAACTAGCTTTATGGGAAAGGGACATATTGCTGTATCATATTAATGGAAAGTAAAGATTACAACCTGAGCCTTGATGTTGCAAATTTCCTTTCAATGGCCCTTGGGTCTGACACACACACACTTGCTCAATTGCATGAATAAGATCAACCACCTTTGATAAACTTGCTGGAGTTTCCTAGCTGTTGTAGCTTCAGTCCTTCACACAATCTTTAACCAATTCTCTAATGAATCTTGTTTAATCTTACTTGCTTGCTTTCTTGCTTCTAACTTTTTCCATGAGAATTCCCTTAATATATAGGAGAGAATGAATTAGTTACTTGGATAAGAATGATCCCAAAATATCAGGGAATCCAGTACTAGGATAACCATTTGAATGCCATCTCATCCTTCTA
>JZKD02S1673229.1:939545-964113 GCA_000966675.3 Picea glauca
GTATTTTAATGTATCATACTTTGTGTGTGTTACTATAGCTTTCTTTTGTCGTTATCTGGTCTCTTCCCTTATGTGACGTTGTGTTTGATTTCCAGATGTCGGAGTCTTCGCTACCTTATATTGGCTCCGCTGATGGCACTAGCTGTAGTACTCGAAACCTTGCATCCATTGTGTGGGCAATATATGCCCCAACAAATGAACTTGTATCTTTATGAGGTGTGTGCCTCGGCCATGCGACCAACAACATTGCAGAGTATAGCGTCGTTATTGAATTATTGGTTGATGTTATCTCGCTTGGAATTCGTCATTTGGTTGTGCATCTTGACTCGTATCTTGTAGTACTACAGTTAAGTAATATCTACTCTATTCAAAGTCCTACTTTGTTAAGGGTGTATTTGCGAATTCGCCTCTTGGAACATTATTTTGATCACATTGAATATCAACATATTCCTAGATGTCTAAATACATTAACAGATGCATTGAATAATTATGTATTGGACAGACATTTGAATCATTTATAAATTAAACACATCGAATTTCACACAATATAAAGTAAACCGGTAGAAGTCATTTGTATATATAATGATCAAAAGGTTTTTTACAAAAAGTTTGTCCGAAGACCAAAATGTCAAAAATTGAAGCTTATAGCTTCTACAAAGTGACGTCATGGATGACGTTCACAGTAACACACGACTTCCCTAGCAACCCTACGGAGCAGTTGACTTGTAGCTGTTGATACCCCTATAGTATGACGTTGATCATGTTGTGGAACCTCTTCTAGAGTCATATCTGTAATGTCTGTAGTAAGGCCCTCTAGATTCTGTTCCACTATTTGATAATCCTCAACATACTGTGGTGCTATCGCTACCTCTCCTCGTTGCTAGATGGGAGAAGTGTCGGGAGGTCTGTAAGGTCAAACATCTGTGTTATCAAAAAACGATTTTGTATTAGTCTTTGGACGAACATATAAAACAAAAACATTTGAATATGATAAAAAAATTCAAAAACATTTAAAAAGAGAAAATGTGTGTACTTCTTACCAAGGTCACCCCACTGAGTATCCTCTGGTAGTGATAAGTCCGGATCTCCTCAGAAATCCAACCCAACATAAGCATATTCATCGACCATCAACATCTATGTTTGAAGCTAGTCAATAAAATATCATTTTACTTGACGATCGGTCCTGCTACGTGCCAGGCCATGAGCCGACACCATCTCAACATCCTTGGATCCCTGGGACCCAGTATGTTCCACTCAAGTTGTAGTCTAAATATGGGGACCCTCTCAAGGAAGAAGGACACCAACAAAGATCCATACCTGAATTGCTTCAGGTTACCATGTCTACATTTAGTCAATTGCTTTTTGATACTGTGAAGCACAATATCTTCCCAGTTGAATACTCGAGGCTCAGTACACTCGATGGTGTACTAGAAGTAGCTCTGTAATGCCATATGAGGAGAAAAACTCCCAGCCATCCAAGATATTGTGAAAAGGATAGTATGGAGGGTCAAGTCTCGTACCCCCCAGATAGCCAATTTTCCTTTCTATTTCTCAGCCTAGGGAACGCAGTATTGATTGCAATACTCACTCATCTTTAGCCCACCACCTCTACTACCGGTCAGGCTGACATAGTATCCGCGTCGGGACAATCCAGTCAAAAAGTAAATGTCCTCAATGTCTATGGACAGTGTGTGAGTTCCCACATGAAAAACCTACTGATCTGGGTCCCACATACGCACCAGATACTCTAATAGTCTGAATTGGGCCCTCATACCCAGGATACGAAAGTACTTTAAGAGCCCACAATCTCTCAAAGTAGCTATGGTAGGTGGATGGTTTTTGGCCATTGCATTATCCTCTTCATGTTCCCTTTCACGCCACTCAAGTACCATGGTGATGGCCAATTATCTGCACAAGGAACACAAAAAGAGGATTAATAACTTTTTTCATGCTTTGAATATTTTTCATTGGCTAAAAATTTAGAAAATTTTTGGGCTTTGCAGTTCTCGCAGGTGCCCCATGGGAATAGTGCAAGAACCTCGCAGGTGGCTTAAGGCTCACCTACAAGAACACCTCATTATCACAGGACCCGTATGGCCCGCCTATGAGAATTGCAATGTGCTTGTAGGGCTTGAAAACTCAACTCAAAACTAAACATTTAACCAATGAAATTACAAATTTAAACCATGAAAATGTCAAGGACGAAGAGCTTACCTTAATGTCGCAGATGGATCGCTCAATGGTCTCTCATAGCTTTCGCAAATTGATGCCAAACTTGGAGGGTAAAAGAGGGGTTTTTTGAGCTCAATAGTGGAAATGTAAAATGGTGTGGTAAAAGAAAGTATTTACTCCTTTTATTGACTTTTACTATATCATTTTGGTTTTTATGATTATTTGTCAATTAAACCCTAATCCCTAATGTTATGTTGAGTGTAAAATCTTGCAAGTGTGATGACTTGGATGATCAAATATCAGGATATGGACATAGTTTTTCTTTTTACATCATGTGTTTCGATTGTTTTTTATGGTTTTTACATAAAACCTTGAGCGTCGTTTTTGTTCATTCTTGCGCTCGTAAATACATGAGAACGTGATCGAGCATACTTTTATCACTTTTTCGGGCTCAACAAGGTTATAAGAAAAAGGAACCCCCCTGGAGTTCTCTTTAAGTTTTTTTCAGACTCTCTAAACATGAAAAGATCGTCGAGTGACCTTTCTATTTTCACGCTCGATAAAGTATTTGAAATAAGCATCTGGTGAGCGATAATTTATCTCTTTTTCAGTCTCGTCTAGACTATTTTATGAAAAAGAAACTAAGAGAGTTCTCTTTTAAATGTTTTTCCAAACTCTATAATCTTGAAAAACATTAGAGTTTTCTATCTCTGAACTCGTTAAACAAACATTGACAGACCTATGATGGGACCGAACCACTCCTTCTTAGGGTTCGTTAAAAATACTCCGAGGGACTCGTCCGAAGGATCAGCTTACATCAACAAGCATATGTTATCCTCCTCAAGCTTGCGTAAAAATAAAGAGGTACTTGCCAGAAATGGTGGGGGAAAATTTGGGAAAGGGATATGTTTCATCTTCGTATTGATTGGCAGTAAGTGTCGCTCTTGAACATGACACCCCCTCTTCATCATTTGAAGCCAGTTTGGTAAATCCATTTGTCTCTTGTTCGATTTACTACAAGGTCATTCCCTGTGTCGTCTTTGAGTTAATGTTGCTGAATCATTGGTCGTGTTGTTCATATGTTCAAGAGAAGTCCATCTGAAACCTATATTGATTCGGCCATCTGCATTTATCCATTCTCTCTGTGTTAGCCTTCCCTGTGTCCAGTCCAATTTGAAAAATGCTCTGTTTCACCTTCAAAATCTATTACTCATTATGTGCCATTGATGAGGGATACATAAAGGCCCTCCTGTGACGAGTTTTGTTCCGTCGACTTCAACTCATTATCCGGAATCAAGACTTAGAAAATACTTGGTACCTTGGAACTTGCATGCCTCAATGGCAAGTTTCCTCACTTTCGACAGTGGTTTTACATCATTGACCCCTAATCGAAAGATTCCATCAGATGTTCGACATCAACTCATTTATTCACACTCGATGGATTGTACTATGGTACCTTGGGAGTCATTGACATTAATGGTGATTTCCCTCACACTTGTTAACGGTTTTATCATTGATCGGTAATCAAGTGGTTTCTACCATGTTCGACTTCAAGACCCTGGATATTATCTTTGTGATCCAGGTTGCAATGGAGTATGTATAATTTGCGACACATAGATCCACTGTGTATGTTTCGTGGCTATGTCATCTTGATTTGAAATTTCTCGCATAGATCCACAGTGTATTCTGGTGGATATGCTATATTTTGACGGCATGGATCCACAGTGTATGATTGGTGTCCTTGACCCATGTCTATAATGTCATCAGTCTATGATCTGAGTATGGGAATGCCTACCTCAGAATTGGTATATAGGATATTTTGCAGATGCTTGGGTGTTTGCAGGTTTCCGATTAGATGTGCTCCTGGTTCTCAACACACACATGCAGCTTACAAAGTATATCGGTTGTCACTGGTTCCAACCTCATACTTTGGGGGGCATTCTGTTACCTATTATTTTGGTCGTCATGATGATGTATTGATAATGGTGTACTTAGGCTCTTCATTGTAACTTTCTCCTGAGAAAAGTTACCTTCATCTCTTTCCAGAAATCACATTTTTGAGGAATGTTCGCAGGCTGCTAGTATATTGGCCTACGAGAATGCATGATTCTCGCAGGCTGCCTTAAGCCAGGGTGTGAGAATTTCGCCCTGTGTTGAATTTCTAGAGTGCGAACTCTTTCTAAAGAAAGGAAAAAGATGAATTCTCGAAGCTTCTAGAAGGGAATCTTCTAGAAGGATGAGATGGAATTCAAATGGTTATCCTAATACTGGATTCCATGATATTTTGGGATCATTCTTATCCAAGTAACTAATTCATTCTCTCCTATATATTGAGTGAATTCTCATGGAAAAAGTTAGAAGCAAACAAGGTTAAACAAGATTCATTGGAGAATTGGTGAAAGATTGTGTGAAGGACTGAAGCTACAGCAGCTGGGAAACTCCAGCAAGTTTATCAAAGGTGGTTGATCTTCTTCATGCCAGTGAGAAAGTGTGTGTGTCAGAGCCAAGGGTCATCGAAAGGAAGTTTGCAACATCAAGGCTCAGGTTGTAATCTTTACTTTCCATTAATATGATACAATAATATGTCCCTTTCCCATAAAGCTAGTTCCACTTTATTGTATAACTCCTTGATCATATACATAGATTGACCATTGAATAGATTGTGCTTTCTTCACTTTGGTTGGTTTGTATTGTTTTGGTCTTGACTGTATAAGAGCACAAATACCAAAGGAAGCAATTATAAGGTATGTTCTTTGTTATTGCCTCCTATTTAATTCAATGGTTAGAATCTAGGGAAAGAGTCATGTTCTATCTTGCTTTGTTCTAGATCCAGGTGGATCTAGGGAGATCGGTTTGTGTCCACACTTATGGATTTATCCAATAACAACAAGAAAAAGAAAAACCAGAATACATAGTGCTTGATGAGATCACTAAAAAAGAAATTCCAAAGGAACCAAAAAAAAAATGTACAACAAAAGGAGCAACAGGTACCTCAAACTACTGCAAGTGTTGTTAGAAGATCTACCAGGTTAATTTACCCCATGAATGATACTCTCCTTCATTTTATTATTTATTATTGACTGATTATGGTGAACCAGAATGTTATGAAGAGGCAATGCAATTAAATACCAAAAATAAGTGGGAGAAAGGCATGAAAGAGGAAATGGATTCCTTGGCAAATAACCAGACTTGGGACTTGGTTCAGTTTCCTGTAGGAAAAAGAGCATTGCAGAATAAATGGGTTTACAAGTTGAAGGAAGAAGACGGAGGAAAAAAACGGTACAAGGCTAGACTTGTTGTAAATGGGTTTGCACAAAAGAAAGGTATAGATTTTGATGAAATATTTTCTCCTATTGTTAAAATGACTTCAATTAGGACTATTTTAAGTCTTGTGGAAGTAGAAGATTTACATCTTGAACAATTAGATGTAAAAACAACTTTTCTCTATGGGAATTTGGAGGAAGATATTTATATGTAACAACCATAGGGGTATGAGGTCAAAGGGAAGGGAAATTTGGTATGCATGTTGAAGAAGATCTTGTATGGACTAAAGAAAGCTCCAAGGAAGTGGTACTTGAATTTTGACAACTTTATGACAGAACAAGGTTATAGTAGATGTCATTATGATCACTGTGTTTATTTTAAAATGATAGAAAATGGAAGCTATATTATCTTGCTATTGTATGTAGATGACATGCTTGTTGCATGGTCTAATATGCAAGATATAAATGTGCTCAAGAAGAAATTAGCTAATTCATTTGTGATTAAGGAATTGGTTTTTGCAAAGAAAATCTTTGGTATGAGAATAACAAGAGACAGGAAAAATCACAAATTGACATCGTCTCAGGTTGAGTACATAGAGAAGGTGTTGGATAGGTTTAGAATGTAGAATGAAAAAATAGTTAGTACACCTTTGGACAACCATTTAAAATTAACTAAGGAAATGTGTCCCAAAACATAGGAGGAGATAGAATACATCTCTAGGTTCCCTTATTCATCAGTAGTTGGCAGCTCGATGTATGTGATGGTTTGCACAAGACCAAATATTTCACATGTAGTGGGAGTTGTGAGCAGGTATATGAACAATCCAGTTAAAGAACAATGGGAGGTAGTAAAGTGGATTCTCAGGTATTTGAGAGGTATTTCTACTCATGCATTATGTTTTGAAGGTTCAAACATTGTTCTACATGGATATGTTGATTCAGATATGGAAGGTGATAAAGATAGAAGGAGGAGAACCACAAGGTATATTTTTACTGTAGGTGGAACAACAGTAAGTTAAATTTCAAAACTACAAAAGGTTGTTTCACTTTCAACAACAGAGGCATAGTATGTTTCTGCTACAGAGGCTAGTAAAGAGATGATTTGGTTACAAAGGTTTATGGAGGAATTGGGAAAGAAGTAAGAAAATAACAGGTTGTATTGTGACATTGAGAGTGCCATTCATCTTGCAAAGAACTCAGCCTTCCATTCAAATACTAAGAATATACATCTCAAGTACCATTTCATACGATCATCCTTGGAAAATGGACATTTGAAGATGGAAAAGATACACACTAGTCAGAATCCCATAGACATGTTAACAAAGGGAGTAACCAGGGAGAAATTGAGTTCTTGCTTAGTTTCAGTTGGTCTTCAAGCATGAACATGAATATGATAAATTTTCCAGGTCCAAGAAGGATCATAGTCCAATAGATACAACAATAGTGGAGTTATTGAGATCAATCTCCAAGTGGGAGATTTTTGGTTGTGGAACCTGATTATCTTCCTGATTCTTAGGTATTTATTTTCCAGTCGTGTTTATACCCCATGAATACTTTACACCCCAGAAGAATGTACACTCCTCCACGTGGGGGAGTGTAGGGGGGGTTACCCCACCCCCCCCTCTGGGGTCCAAGGGTAAGTGGGCGCCCAATGGGAGTTCAGGGGCGAAGCCCCCGAAGGAATTTTTTTCTTGTGAATGTATATTGTAATTTCATTGTAAATATAGATCGTTCATTATAAATTCGTAGATCTAACAATATAAGTTATGTTAGGGATTTTTTCCCTAGAAGTAAACCCTCTTTTATCAGGGAAATGTATTGCAGCTATGTATCATTGTGAATATTGTATTCTGAGTGAGGAGACTATGAGAGAAAGAAGAGGAAGTTACAATGGGGGTGTTGTAGATTGTATCCCTTCATTTGTTGGATAATAATAAAGGAAGGACCTGGCAATTTCTCTGGTGGACGTAGCCCACACTGGGTGAACAAAGTATATATGTGTCTCTATTGTATGGTGTATCTTATGTGTTTTATTTCTACATTTTTTTTTTATTTTATTGCTCCACGATCATGTTTTTATAACACAACAGACTTTGAAGTAATGGATATGGTGGATGAGTCTATACCATTTCCAACATTATTAGGAATTGATTGGGCCTTTGATAATCAGGCCATAATTCATTTAAAGAATAGAAAGATGATATTTGAAGCTAGTAAATTTATGGTAGTATCACCTTTAGATCCCTTGGATTGTGAAATATATGTAGAACATGTTCCTGACAATGTTCTAGAGGATGATGTGAACCGGTTGTAGAGGACTACTGCACGACAATAATACTATATGAATCCAACTACACATGGAGTACACAGTTGGAGGAGTATTAATTCTGACATATCAGATTCAGATATTGGAGTAGAAATCTGGTAGCAAATATTGCATGAACTCTCTAATAGGAGGTGCACCAAAGTTACATGCGCAATAAGATGGGTTGGGACAAAAGTAAGACAATTTCCCATATTTACTAAAGAGGACAATTTAGAAAACTTCCTGACAGAGTTCGAATCATAGGTTTTGGATAGTCAAAGATTATTAATGTTGGATATAGCACCGAGGGACACACCTGCATGATGGTGGGGTGCACATAAGAAGGCAATTCAGGATTGGTATCAATGTATGCGACTGATGAGCATAAGATTTGATAGGAGTTAGCATGATAGACCCTTACAAAAGTATGATGGAAGAGGAAACCCAAGAAATCACATAAATTATTGTGTCACTAACTGGATATTGGTACCACCAGGGGAATGGATGCATTACTTTATTCATACATTAGAAGGAATACCAAGTAACTCGTACAAGGAACAAGAACTGTGTAGAGAAACTATGATTTGGGGTGCAATGCAGTAGAAATTTATTAGGACTTTTGCATTTGAAAGTGAGAATTCGTGGGTGGATCTAGCATTACAGAGGATCAAAGAGAAGATATTTGAATAATATGGGGTAGATATAGTGACAGTAAACAAAGATTACATGAAATAAACACTTGAAAAATTAGTGTATTGTTATCGGGTTGTAGAGGATGATGAAGTAGAGGACAACCCATGTGACATACATATATTAGAAGGGGAAGGAGAAAGAGGGTTGGAAGGACCCCTGTTACAATAAAAATATTTTAATGCACCTATGACGATTAAAAAGGTCAATATCAGGACTGAAGAGAATCCCAAGATAGCCAACATTGGAGCTTACTGGGACAGTGAGACAATGGAAAATATAACTGAATTACTACGTGAGTATAGTGACTTATTCCCAACCACATTTTCAGAGATGAAAGGGGTAGAAGGAGAACTTGGATAAATGAAGATACCCCCCATACCAGAGGCAAGACCAATTAGACAAAGACCATACAAATTAAACCCCATCTATAAGCAGAAGGTGAAGACAAAAATTGACAGAATGCTAGAATAAAGAATCATAGGGCCTCTGGAAGAATCAAAGTGGATTAGTCCTATGGTGGTCTAGGAAAAGAATACTGGAGAGATTAGGATATGTGTAGATTTGAGGAAATTAAATGATGCATTCCTACATGATCATTTTCCTAATCCATTTACAGATTACATTTTAGAGAATGTGGGAGGACAGGAAGTTTACTCCTTCATGGATGGATTTTCAGGTTACCATCATATCAGAATTTCTCCGAAGGACAGATACAAAGCTACATTTCCAACAGAGTGGGGGTCATATCAGTACACGATAATTCCATTTGGTTTAAAGAATTCACCAAAAATATTTTCTAGAGTAGTAGTAGCTACATTCAAGGATTTTATACATAAATATTTAGAGGTTTATCTAGATGATTGGAAAGTATTCAGTTTATTGAAGGACCATGTAGAAATTCTGAGGTTAGTGTTAGAAATATGTAGACAATGTCAAATCTCATTGAACATTAAGAAATGTATATTCAACACACCACTTGGCATCCTACTTGGAAAAATTGTATTCAAACAGGGCTTGATAGTAGACCCTGCAAAGATTTCTTTTATTGGAAATTTACCACCACCAAAGTCAGTGCGTCAGTTGAGAGAAACATTGGGCCACACAGGGTAATACAAGAAATTAATAAAGGGCTATGAAAAGATTACTTCACCCATGGAAAATTTACTGAACAAAGACATCAGGTTCCAGTGGAATGATGAGTTCCAAGAGAGCTTGGACATACTGAAAGAGAATATGGTGTCATCACCAATTTTAAGCTTTCCAGATTGGATAAAATAATTTATGTGCATGTGGATGCTTCATCCATTGTAGTTGGAGAAGTTTTGGCACACTGAGGTGAAGGAGACATTGATCACCCAATATATTTTGCTAGTAGAAAATTGTCTGAGTCTTAGCAGAACTATAATACTACATAAAGGTAAGGTCTGGCTATGGTATATGCCCTACAAAAGTTCATACATTATTTATTGGGTCAACATTTTAAGATGTTTATAGAGCATTCCTCTTTGAAGCATCTAGTTAATAAACAAGTGTTGGGGGGGAAGGATTTGTAGATGGTTGTTATTGTTTTAGGAATATGATTTTGAAATCTTAGTAAACCTAGGGAAGTTGAATATAGGACCAAATCATCTATCATGAATTACTAATGGAGAGGAGCCAAAAAAATTGGAGGAGAATTTTCCCGATGCTAACTTATTTTTTGTTCAGATTGTTGATGATTGCTTTTATGACATTGTTGGATTCTTGAGCACGGGAATGCCTCCCAAGGAATTTACTATCGCACAGAAAAAATGGTTGGTAGTGCATGCTGCAAACTATCAACTGATTGCAGGTCATTTATACAATTTAGGTGCATATGGAATTCTGAGAAGATGTGTGATGGAGCATGAACACTCCATGGTGTTAGAAAAATCACATGAAGGAACAAATGGAGGGAACTATACAAGAAATCCTACATCATAGAAGGTGTTGCATGCAGGATTATGGTGGCCTACAATGCATAAGGATGCAAAGGAATATTTCCATACCTATGATGTCTGCTAGAGGGTGGTAAAACCATACAGAAGGGATGAAATTCCACCTATTCCCCAAGTAACTTTACGTATATTTGATAAATGGGTTGTGCATTTCATTGGACCCATTAACCCACCCATAAGGAGGTCATGAACTAGAAACATCATCACTGCAACATAATACTTAACCAAGTGGGAAGAAGCAGCCCCGGTAAAGGATTGCAGCGCAGAAACTGCAGCGCGATTTCTCTTTGAGAACATGATGACAAGATTTCAATGTCCCATAATTTTGTTAAGTGATCAGGGGACTCATTTTATTAATAGTACAATCAGATCTATGATAGAATAATTCGAGATACATCATCAAAAGAGAACACCTTACCATCCCCATGAAAATGGTATAGTAGAAGCTTTTAACAAGATTCTAGAAAATGCATTGACAAAGATTTCCAATGTGAATAGGGATGATTGAGATTTGAAGGTATCAACAATATTATGGGCTTACAAGACTACATGAAAGAAGCTTACAGGACAAACACCATTCAGATTGGTGTATGGGTAGGAAGTAATGGTTCCATTGGCATATTTAGTACCTAGTCTACGCATTACATCAATCACCAACATGATATAACAGGGTGATCCACAGGAAAGATTGGATAAGCTGATGGAGCTAGAAGAAGACAAAATTTTAGTAGGATTTCACCAAGAGGTACAGAAAGTGAAGTAAAAATCTTGGCATGATAGGCACATAAAGAAGAAAAACTTTAAGGAAGGAGATATAGTTCTCCTCTATGACAGTGGGTATCTACAACACCTTGGGAAGTTCAAGATGCACTACATAGGGCCTTATCAGGTATAGGCCATCACAAATGGAGGTGTTGTGCAATTGAAAGATCTTGCGGGGAAGAATCTTAGAGGATCTGTGAATGGTAGTTGACTGAAGTTGTATCAAGATAGTCAACCTAACAACCTGAGGTGAAAACAGAGAGAGAAGGTATGTGTTAGCGATCAAAAACACACTGGCAATTTTTAAAGAATGATGCCTAATATTGCAGGGAACTTTTGACTACCTTACTGAGCTCCAAATACAGATTTGAAAGCACCATTGGAAAGCTTAAGATTTCTATATGTCGATCGACTATTCAAGCATGTAAAACTGACTCTCCACGATTGAGAAATTTGATTTTAAAAAAATCTGCGCTTTCACCAACTAACTCGTCTTGAACTTTGCTAGTTAGCTAGTGAAAGCTCTACTTTTAACCAGCTAAGGAGAGGATTTTTAGGTAAATAAGATGGTGAAATCTTGTCACTGCCAGAATGACCGAATTTTTTCCAAAATCAGGATTTTTTGAGTTTGAATGGTTTGAAACCACTTCAAATGGACAGTTGTTGAATTATCAAGTCTGATTCAATGGCTATTTTTGATGGATAAGGGAAAGAAGAGGTGTTTCAATCGATTTTGGTATCTTTTTCAAAGGCAGAAAATCAGGGTTTTTGCACACTTCACCAAATTCAAATTTTATCTTTGGAGGACCAAATCAAACAGCCTTGGGAGGCTAAACTACACTTCATCAACAATCTACTACTCTTAGAGATCATTAGATATGGATTGACCTCATCTTGAGGGTTTTTCCTATTTTATTGTAAATATAGTTTTACTTTTTGTTTTTAGAATAATTGATCCATCTTTTTAGGATCTGAAACTGCTTTGTAAAGGCTATAAAGCCTGGGAATTCAGTCTGAAGAAGGGTTCAATCCTAGATACTTTTTGGCTATGTACTTTGACTCTTTTATGTTATATGAATCACAATCCTCTTTTGTTACCAATGTCAGTATTGTACATATGTTCATCACTCTATAATTTGATTCAGTTCAGCTTAGCTATTGAGAACTATCATCTTCTTATGTAGCTCATGAATGTGAATTAAATGATTCTCTGCTATCTTGTCTGACCCTACATGTCTGTGTACCTGGTTATCTTGAATAGTATTCTTCACACCTTATTTCATTATTGTAACTGATATTTGGTCTCTAAAAGCACTGGTTTATTTAGATGCATAATAAGTTGTCCTTTTATAAAGCCTTCCCAGTTATCCAACTATTCCAAACACTTTGATTATTAAATTTCTTAAGTTACCAAAAACCTTTGGTCTACAACCACAAAGGGTTTCTTGGAGTGATAAAAAATTGGCACCATTGTCGGGGAGAGGAGATTGAAGCTCAGCTTCCTTGGGAAACGACAAGATCCAACTTTGATGATAGACAAAACCTGGATATCATTTGGTTGTAATCATCTATCTGGCGACTCCATGAAGGATGGATTCAGTGGCGACTCCATTGGTATGAAATGAACAAGATCTTATCTAAGAGGTATGCGTTCTGAGATTTTTCAAAGATTTTTGGTTTCCCTAATCCAGTTCCTAGTAGAGATGAATGGGAAAATAGCCTTCCCATATTTTGAGGTGAATATTGGGAAGTACCAGCTAAACATTTGTTGGACTTTCATGATTACATTCATTGGTTTCAAGTTGTGCATGAGGATGTTCAGATCAGGCTCTTTTATTTTTCATTAGAGGGGATTGCTTGTGATTGGTACCGGTCTCTTCCTATTGCCAGTATCAACTCTTTGGCAGAGTTTCATGCTGCCTTTCATTTGTTTTGTAAAGAGATATTTTTAGCCAACCTTCTATTTCCTGAATTTTGTCATGATTTGAACTTATTAACTAAAGATTCAAAAATTTATGAAGAGTATATTGTTATAGGGGATATTTCTCATTGTGACCAAGATGTTGATGAGCTTCACAATGTTAGCCATAATATAGATGATTTTGACATTATGCCAAATGCATCTATTGTCTTTGGCTGTCAGGAAAATCAAATTGTCCCCTTTGAAGATTTGAAAGGTGATGAGAAAATTGACAAATCAACAAGTGAAAGTGTTGAATCCGTAGTATATGTTGAGGGAAACTCTCAATGTTCTGGTTTGCAAACAAAGGAAAATTACAACAGATATTTGCGGGAAGGAGATAAGATGAAAAGCTCTGATCAACAATCCTTCTTATATGACTCTTTGATAGAGGATGAGCAATCTGTTTTCAGCATAGAGACCAGTGAAAGCAATCAACAGTTGCAATACAATCAGTTGGATTGACAAATCAAAGAGGTATTTCGTTATGACATTTATGACCATGTTGATAACAATTTGGAATCTATGAGCAGCAAATGCGTTAAAGTATTTTTTTCAGAAGACGATTGTCTTTATCATCTGTTCAAACCTTTTTTCTGCATGACATGGCTTCCTTTATTTTTCAGGTCAATATCTAGCATGATACTAGCAAGTCAATTACTTTCTTGGCTTCTTTGGAAATTTAGTTTTACTTGATCAATCTACCTCTACTAGTTAGTGTAGGGATTGATAGAATAATAAGCTCTTTCTTTGAGCAGGTAGATTACTTTCATTTTTCTTGAATAAGGAGAGCAACTACAGGTCAAGCCCGAAACCACATGTTATACTTACATTGTGCTAGCTGGGCATGCAACTTCAAATCCATGAGCTAAGCAGGGATCGATCCATGATTGTAATTGATAATTCATGTGTCATATGTCGAGGTCGAGTCAAGCCTTAACTATCAATGAATGCCATAGTAGCTGCACACACATTAGGCAAAGAGACTACCATTTCACTTTAAATGGCTGGATCTGTACCATCCCTCCATGTTGCATCTACTCAGGCAGCCTCAAGTTATCCATAAATATCTCAGGTGTTTATTGCAGATTTAGAGAAATTTGAACATCCATTGCCTAAACCTTGGGTAGAGTTGATCCGATTAGTTCAACAGAATGGCTCTTATTCACATATAATGGCTGCCTCAATTTTCTTTAAAAAAAAAAAAATGTAATGCCACGAGCCTACAGCTCTGTTGGACGTTTCTCCTATTTCAAATATCACACAAATTATTGGGGATCAAACATTTGCCAGACCAATCTATGCTGGAAATGTTCTCTGTACAGTTCGTTACATCGGGTCAGGTTCCTACATAAGGAGTATTAGGCCAACTTCATTCCCAGTTTCTTTTTCACCAGACAAGTCAAATATGGATGCAACTCCAATTTCCACTATTGATGTCTCAAACTTAGATGCAGAACCTATTGGGAAGTCAACTTGCTTGAAGAAAACATCTTAACAAGGAATGAGATAAAGTAGAGGCAGTGAGGAGAATCGAATTGTGGAGGGTAGCTTCTTCTCTTAGAGCCTTCATTGATTATGGGAAATTTTGTGAATTACATGCAGAAGAATTCAAACCGTTGATGGTGCAATGCGTAGATATCTAAACAATACTTCCAAGTATATTATTAAGTGTCACAGGGAGAATATAGGGTCAATATTCCATCTATGACAATGCAAGAGTGAAAGTTTAATGATTTGGGTCAGATTCTTGCATTAAGGGAACGATGGCATTGAGAATATAACAGATCTTATTGACAAATGATTTTCTACGAAAATCAATGAGAGTCGTGTCAAAGACATGCATATCAATGGCTCCCAACCTTGGTTGCCAGATTGTTGAAATTCGAATGAGTCAAACTACAACAAATCCTCTCTGCCTACGCTGTCACAAATATGAACGTCGACCAAATCTTTGTTTTCCCTTTAGGCGACGTAATCAAAAGATACAATCAATTCTTCTCTCTTCTTACCGGCGATACCTGGAAAGTATGCTCGATGTTTGATTTATCTAACATTTTGCTTCTGTAGAGTCTGGCAACTTGGCAAATCGACACTGGGACACTTGTATCCTGCATTTGAGGGTTTGTTTGGCAGTGAAAAATGCAAATCCAGGGCGGTTATATCATCGAACACTTGGCAGCCTACAGGTTTTTGACAGCTCATGATTAATGATATAAATGCCCGATTTTGCAAGCAGAAAATACTCGTGCAGCAAACTTGGGCAATCAGGACTCAGTCTTTGTTTACGATACTCTTGAGTATGAAGAGTGTTGCTCATCTATTACAATTCCGAGGTATGGAATTTTTTATAACATTTCATATATGGACGAACTGGTAACAATGCCAAGTTGAACTGAGAACAGGCCTCTACAAATTATAACAGGATTTACCTATCTAAAGCCCAAAATTTGGGAAGGAGAAGGGACTAAAGCATGTCAAGTTTTCAACAGCTGATGGAGCATTGGAAGTGGCTCCTGCTATGGGTATAGTCGATGCCATTTTGGACCTTGTGAGTGGTAGAACAATTGTACAAACATGTGTAGAAATTGGGGGTGATCCTTTCAATGAGACAGATTTTGTTGATCACTTGAAGCGCTTCGTGGAGGATCATCAGACTTAAGAGGTCGCAAAGGAGGTAGTTGATATGGTTTTAGCAGATGACATTTTCAATTCAATAGTTGTAGCTTTTATTGAAGGTTGTTCCATTTACAACAACATAAAGGCTTTTATTCGGTACACAATGTCCTCAAATATCAGTGAAGTAGCTTCAATATTTCCAACGACAGCTCTAGTAGGAGATGGTCATACACTTGTAAGATTTCCCCAACTCAGGACATGGGACCAATGTTCCTCTTAGAAAGGTTTTAAGGTGTCTCTCTTCAAGGAAAGATCACATGTTTTCTCCTTTGAAGTTGATCCATGTGATTACTTCTCAACTAGCAAAGTTAAAGCTATGACCCTTAATCATCCATTAACAAGGTTTTGAGCCATGGGCTTATAAGAGGAAGAAGATCTCTGATATCTATATTCATTAGGGCTAGGCAACCAAGATCCATATTTGTGGAAATATATATTGGGTTTTGGTACATTTTATTTCAGAGAACCTAGATGGTTGGCCCGGTCTTCTGATTCAATATGTATCAGTTATCTTCTGAAAATCTTCTTCCAGAGTCCTTTTAGGGAAATGACATGACTAAACAACTTTCATTGATATGGAGGTGATAATAGAAGCTGAGGTGGTTACGATGGAGATCAAAACAGATATGGACATTGGTTCACAAGGTGCAAGGATGCTCTTTGAAGAAACCGAGCAGGGTGAAGTGTTTGATTCAACACACCAGGGTTTGCTTTCTTTTCTTGGTGCATTATGTCTAGAGTATGTTTCAAAAGACTTATAATAGCTGATCTTTTGTTATTGAAACTTTTTACTGAAGGCATCTCAAGAAAAATGCTTTATATCTGAAGCTGTTGGAAAACGAAAAGTCAAAGACCTCAAGCTGCCTGCAATACTCTCATTTCAAGGTTGAAATTATCCTAGAATTTTCAAAACCATGGTTACATATCTTACCATCCTGCCTATGTTCAACCCTTTTCTTCTTAATGAAGAGATTTCCACAACAGATGCCATGTCGATGTGCAAACAACATTTCCAGGGGAGTTTGAAGCAGACATGTTACAGATAAAGAAGATTGGGAAAGATAACAACAAACTTTGGAAAATAGCCATATGATAAATTGTAAAGGCTGAATAACTCCATGCCCAATACTAAAGGCACAAGGTCTGCCAGGTTCTTGGAAACCTCGTAGGGAGGTCTCCATCCCAATTGGAGCCAATGTTAGCGATCAAAAACACACTGGCAATTTTTAAAGAATGATGCCTAATCTTGTAGGGAACTTTTGACTACCTTCTTGAGCTCCAAATGCATATTTGAAAGAACCATTGGAAAGATTAAGACTTCTATATGTCGATCGACTATTCAAGCATGTAAAACAGACTCTCCACGACTGAGAAATTTGATTTTAAAAAACACTGCACTTTCACCAGCTAACTCGTCTTGAACTTTGCTAGTTAGCTGGTGAAAGCTCTACTTTTCACCAGCTAAGGAGTAGATTTTTAGGTAAATAAGCTGGTGAAAGCTTGTCACTGTGAAAATGACCAAATTTTTGCTCGAATTGGGATTTTTTGAGTTTGAATGGTTTGAAACCACTTCAAATGGACTAATGTTGAATTATCAAGTCCAATTCAATGGCTATTTTTGATGGATAAGGGAAAGAAGAGGTGTTTCAATCGATTTTGGTATCTTTTTCAAAGGCAGAAAATCAGGGTTTGTGCACACTTCACCAAATTCAAATTTTATCTTTGGAGGACCAAATCAAATAGCCTTGGGAGGCTAAACTGCACTTCATCAACAATCTACTACTCTTAGAGATCATTAGATATGGATTGACCTCATCTTGAGGGTTTTTCTTGTTTTATTGTAAATATAGTTTTACTTTCTCTTTTTAGAATAATTGATCCATCTTTTTAGGATCTGAAACTGCTTTGTAAAGGCTATAAATCCTGGGAATTCAGTCTGAAGAAGGGTTCAATCCTAGATACTTTTTGGCTATGTACTTTGACTCTTTTATGTTATATGAATCATAGTCCTCTTTTGTTACCAATGTCAGTGTTGTCCATATGTTCACCACTCTGTAATTTGATTCAATTCAACTTAGCTATTGAGAACTGTCATCTTCTTGTGTAGCTCATGAATGTGAATTAAATGATTCTCTGCTATCTTGTATGACCCTACATGTCTGTGTACCTGGTTATCTTTAATAGTATTCTTCACACCTTATTTCATTACTGTAACTGATATTTGGTCTCTAAAAGCACTGGTTTATTTAGATGCATAATAAGTTTTCCTTTTATAAATCCTTCCCAGATATCCCATTGTTCCAAACACTTTGAGTATTAAATTTCTTAAGTTACCAAGTACCTTTGGTCTACAACCACAAAGGGTTTCTTGGAGTGATAACAGTATGATTGTACATATTATATATAGTAAATGTTAGAATAAAAAAACAAAAATCCATAAAAAGAAGAAATGTAACAAAAAGACAAAAAGGTAGAAGAATATTAGAGGGTTTTTGATGTAATAGATTTGTTAGCATTAACAGTGCACCACAAAAACACCAGTGTTGAAGACACTATGCACTGGAAATTAGTTAATAGATACAAAAAGTGGAGTGCCCAGGAAAAAGTGAAAAAGTGAAAATTGCCAGTGCATAACAGTTGTCAGTACGTCATCCCGTTATAAATTCATAAAAAGGGGGAAAATGTGGTCATTTGTGTTTTTTCGCTAAGGAGAAGAATGAAGAGATAAATCTTAGTGCAAGAAAGTCAGAATTTTGGAGAGAAGGTTGAGTATTATAGATCAACAATTTGAATCTTATTAATATGTCACCACCATGAGTTGGAGTTTTGAACAGGGTCGGTCAAAAAATGAGAAGCAAAACTCGGGTGAAACAACCAAGGACACAAGACATGCCAACAATCGTGAATGTGGATGAAATACATAAGCCATAATATGAGCCAAATAGCACGCAAGTAGAGGAGGAACAAAACCTATCATAGGAGATTGGGAAGCCTAAGAAAGATGTGGAAAGAATAGAGCCTGACGCATCCAGGGGAAAAGGGACACACCATGAAGAACAGGCCATGGGTTCAATGTAGAAGGGCTTAGAGCCAGAATAAAAACAAGAAATAGGGCACAAGGGCATACCATAGGTCTGGGCATCATCTTCGCAAGGGAAAAAGAAAGCTCGAGATGAAAGCAATGTGTAGGGCATACCGTGTGCACAGGTGGAGCTGGAAATAATAATGCCAAAAATCCCAGAGGGAGTACAAGCAGATGATGAAATCATAAGAGGGGTAAAATCTATGAAGTACTCAGACCACGACGTAGAATACACAATCAAATTCCTATATTTGGCGCAACACAATTACATGGAAAGTAGAGGAGACGACCCATCATGTGCACCACTCTTGGAGCCTACGCAGTGGATCCTAGGGCTCTACAACAAATGGATTATGAATTTTCTCGATATACTGCACTTTGGGTGCGGTAAACATATCAATAGATGTGTGAAACAACTCCTAGAAAGGGTGCATGGAGGAATTTTGTGGATGGATAAGACAATGCCTATCAATGTGGATTTAATAACTATAATCATTGGGCTATCCATGGATGAGGAGAAGCCATAACAATATCTGGAGGATTAAACTAAGGAAAAGTCCATCTCCAATGAAATCAAGGAAAAATATTGCATAGATAGAGGAAATAGGGGAATCGAGATCAACGACATAAATGATCCTATGAAAATATTTTCTACGAGGCTACTAGGGTGAAAATTAATGCGTAAATGTAGGAAGGAAGAAGTACCAGCAAGAGTGGAGCAACTACAGCACAGTGCGCGAAGGGGAGCTCAATGAACTGGGCCCCTTATTTTCTTAATTATTTTTTGGAGGACTACAAGGATATGCAAGACTTGGGTTCTGAGTTCCACTACTCATCATTACTTATCCTCATTGCACTTGTAGGGTGGAAAGAACCAATGTATAGTATGTTCCTTCAGAGAGTAGGAAAGTGTGGTGCAACCCGATACACTTCCTTAAGGAGAACAACAAACCCAAAGATGAAGAAAGTGAACATCTATGTATTCGCTCTATACCTATCGAAGATCTAGAACCACTTAGCTGACACATGGAGGATTTCCCCTGAGACATTCCAAGAGTTTGGATAGATTGCCAACTTTTAGGAAATGACCATATCATGTTGTTGTAGGCGAAGAGGGACCCGACCAAGTAGTGGCTACAACTTAGCTACTGTGTAACGATGCAAGATATACAAATGGAGGTCCAAGAGTGGCTTTATGAATGGAAGGTGCTAGTAATTCCAAAGACAGTTCCAATAGTATAGACTCAGACACAGGAAAGAAAATTCCCTGCACAACAGATAGGCATAAATGGTGCTAGCAAGAATAAGAAGACAACATAAGGTCTAGTGGGGGGAAGCAACCAAATTCAAAAGAAACATAGGATGCATAAGAAACCACATGGTGGTTCCATGCAGGATCCACCATCCACAGGGAAGACACAGAGAGATACAATAGAACATGTGCACGTAGAAGAATAAAGGATAGAGACACATGATATGCCTATGGAGGAATAAATTGGGTAGGGGAAAAGCATGGATACAAAAATTCCAGAGACATCTGAGCCATGAGATTCCCAAAATAAGAGAACAGGGGAGCAAGCAAGTGGCTCTAGGAATAAGGAGAAATCCCATAGAACACCACCTCAGACATCACTAACAACATATGAAATCAAATAAGTAGCCACAATAATTGAAGATCGACTATAAGAGGTTTGGGAGAATGCTGAGAAGCATAGGGATTCAATTTTTAAGAAAGTGTAGGAGGTAAAAACTACACTAGAACAACTAAAGATCAAGGAAAAACAACGACAAAAAGACACACCAACAAAGGCTATGGAAGGACTGTTAGCAGGGGAAACAATCCATATCACGGCGCAGGGGAGAACAAACTTCATTATAACACCTGATATGATGTATATTGATGAGAAGGCGACACAGAAGCCTCTAAAGGAGATAGATACATTGGACTTGGAATTTCCCAATATCATGACAAAGGCATTATACAAATCATAGATTAGTGTCGTGTAGGAATCTCAGTCCAGGGAAAGGTCAGATGCGAAAAATCTACAAATAGCCTAGGAAGAGAACATCTCATTGAAGGAAGCAATTAGCCAAGAAGGTTAGGAGAATAAGATAGTGCAACAGATATTGGAAGATATGGAGAAGTACATTGGCACAGTATTCCAAACCATCCAAGACAATGCAAAGTCAGAGAAAGTATCTTCTAAGGAGAATATGAGGAAAATAGTGCAGGTATTGGAGTAGTAAAAGGACTAAATAAAGGAGCTGGAGAACTTCGTAGTACCCACAACTCCTCCAGAAGTAAGAGTGTAGCGAGAGAAAGACGCAATAGAATCTACAGAGAATATAGTGCAGATGATACATAAGATGACAGAGCTGTTGGAAAAAAGTGGCCCACTGTGGACACAGTCACAGGAAGATGGAAGCTTGCGGGAGCTACAAGGAAATGAGGATATGGTCCATGCATCAATGGTAGACTTGAAATAGAGACAAAAGACAATGTCACTTCTAGAAAATATTAATACAACCACATAAATAAAGAGTCTGCGGTCAGAAGAAAAGGAAGTGTTAGAAGAGAAGATTGAAAGGAAAGCTCAGTTAGATCCTCTACAGAAAAAGGCTGAACAATTGGTCATAGATATTGACGTAGCAAAATCAAGGGTGGAGCTGATAGGCTTAGAGGGAGGAGAAATATTGAAACCTTCATTCACAACGTAAATGGCATGGATGATTTTAGGGGCTAAATTTCGCTCATGGGCTAATTTTCCATGGTTTTTCCAAAAATGAGATTCGTTATTTTAAAAATGATTCGCCCCAATTCTATAGGATAAAATTATTTTACCTTAAAAATCGGCAAAATTTTATAAAAACTATATAAAATCCTTAGAAATTTGAATATTTTTACAAAAATATCGCCAAACATTTATAGTTGGCATATGAAGGATCGATAAGATTCGCCAAGGTTTCTACATTTTAAAATAAATTTCCATCCTTAAAATCATCCTTGGTAGATGGTATAATCCATGGTGGAAAAGAGAAACCAAGATCATGAGCAATTCCAATAAGCAACATAAATGTATGAAGCATTGGCACAAGCAGTGAAAGATCCAGAAGTCAGTGAGTGACTCAGAACAATTCACGATGTCAGTGTTGGGGGCCTATTGGTGTAGACCAATTTTGGAATAAAATCAAGGAAGTTTGAAGAAATCAAGGCAACACCAAAAATTGGGGAGCATGTGGGAAAGAATAGAAAATCGACACCGGAAATAGAGGAAAACCAACGCCAAGGAAAAGAAGTTACAAAGTGTAGAAACTATTGTGGAGTGGTTGGAAAGTGGACAAGAGTCGACTTGGAGAATGGTTGGATCATTGACCAACCGATATTGAGCAGTTCAAAAGTGGACAAACCTAATCCGCTTAGGGTTAGGGTTTTTGTAAGGGCTTGTCCCATTTTTTTATATAAGGAGAATGTATTAGGAATATGAAAAGGTGGTCCTTTAGTTGGTTAGGAGGTTTTATCGAGAGATTTGTTAGAATTTCTCAGTCTTGTGAGGACTATTGCAATATGTGTAGATCGATTGTAATGGAGGAACAAATGTACAATGTGCAACATTAGATTTTGCATGAAGAATAATAAACAGTTGAAGAAACTTATCTTTGTGGATGTATCCCCAAGAGGGGGTGAACCAGAATATATCTGGGTTATGTGTGTATGTGTGCAGTCTTTCTGATTATATTTTCTTTAATGGGTCTTACGATGAACATGTTAGAATAGTAAAGGAAATAATATTGCACACTAAGGATAAACTAATGGAATATGTAGAACAACACTAAATGGATGAATGTCATAGTTAGTATTCAGACTTGAATCTTATGTTGTGATATGTGGATATATTTCCTTTGGTATATGATGCCAAAATGGTTAATGGGGTTTCATGGGAATAGTTGTGTCAATGGTCATAACTAGCATCCAGTTAGATTTGGGATAATAAGTGCATATTCAAGGGCTATCAAATGTGTAGATCTAATTCCCTGAGAGAGAAACACATCCCATCCCATGGTTGCAAACATCTGAGTCCTGCGACCACCCATTGAAGCCATCTCGGGTGAGACTGAATAGTGCACTTTGTGCGTTGTGTTTCCTTCTGGTATCCCGAAGGGTCGATGGTCAAAGGGTTGTTGGTAATCTTGTAGTTAGAACTTGGGTCAACCCATAAGTAGCCAACATGTGATGTTATGGTACATGTTTGAGAGGCATGTCTTGTTGATGCATGGTACATATTGGTGATAGTGGTATGGTACATTCAGTAGTAGTACATTTTGGCTATATTGGTATTTGGTTTGGCTACGTGGTGATGATGTTAGATTATTGAGGCTTATTCTTGGTATACTCTTGAAGCATTGGCACATGGTGTATGGTTGTCATTGATATCGATACATTGTTGAGGATTACACTTGATATATGACAACATATGTATAAGATACATATCTTGGTGTTGTTGGTACTTTTTTGAGGTAAACCATTGATGGTACTTGCTTGATATATCATATGGTACTTGGTGTATGGCATGATTGAGTGATATGGTATATTCTTGAGATACATTATTGGTACATTGTATGATACAAGTGTTGATGTACATTTTTCATGTACATGGTCGATACATGTTATGGTACAATATTGGTACTTGGTATGGTGTTGATGTACATAGTTGATGGTTGAGGCATATGATACAGGTTATCATTTATGGTTGATGCATGTTTTGGTACAATTTGTGGTACATGGTTGATGTTTGGTATGGTACAAGTTGATGGTTTGGTACACGCTTTGGTACATGGTTGAGACACATATATTGTGATGGTATGTTGGTGATCTTGGCACATGCTTGGTAGAGGCATGTGTTGGTGATGTTGGGAATCTAGTTGATAGGTGTCCTTGGTATATAATCCATGTGAGAGGATCTGGTTGAGTATTAGTGACAGTGATAGGTTGCATACAATGACAATTTGACATTGATAGGTTGGATACATTGACAGGTTGATAGTGACAGGTTGGTGACAATGATAGGTTGATAGGTTACATGTTGATGTCAAAGTGGTAGTGATTGTGGTAGTGGAAGTTTGGTATACACTTATATTTCAGGGAGGTATGATGGGGCAAGGAAAGGGGTTTGTATCCTCCTTCTAGTTGGAGCCGAAGAATCAAAGAGTTGGAGCTTCCTTCAAGTTGGAGTCTGAAAATCAGGGGGTTTTAGCCTCCTTCTAGTTGGAGCTAGAGAATTCAAGGAGTTGTATCTTCCTTCAGGATGGAGCATGAGAATAAGGGGGTTATAGCCTCCTTCTAGTTGGAGCCAGAGAATTCAAGGAGTTTTAGCTTCTTTTAGGTTGGATCCTACAAATAGGGGGTCGTAGTCTTCTTCCAGCTATAGCCGGAGAATTGGGAAGTTCATGCTTCCTATGAATGTATTCTTTGATATATAAGAAAACATTTTTTGGTTTTATCCCATTTGTGTTTCGACGTAAATTCTATTGTACTTTGTACTTGATGTGATTTTTCTTATGTTTATATGCTCGTGATATATTGATGATATACTGATGATATAATATTGATTAAGTTGAAGTTTGTATATTGTGGTTAAAAGTGGTAAAAGTACTCATACTGATTCACCCCCCCCCCCC
>JZKD02S1673229.1:964126-974336 GCA_000966675.3 Picea glauca
TTCCATCATAGACTCTGGTGTGAATATATCTTTTTTAATGCAACATAATTTTTTCTTTTTTTTTCCACTTTCACATTTACATTGTTAAATATACACTTACAAATTGTAGCGACACTAGGGGTGCTTACCCTGTTTCCACCCCTAGAAAATATGGGGTTGTTGTTAGGGGCAAGCTGAGAAAGTCCCTTTGAGTACAATACTTTCATATTTTAATGGGGACTAAGAACTAAAATGGTATAAACTTGGAGATCTCCTTGAATTTTCTTTGGGGATAAGTAATATCTCAGGTAAGTTTGAATGATTTTGAATTTGTTGTTTTGTGGGGTCTCAACCAGTGCACTAGTTATGATGGAACTTTTAATCCCCAAAAAAGTCATAAAATGCATCTTGTTTGATATTTAGTTGTACGAGCTAATTGAAAATAATTGTAAATAATTATGGATTCCTTGACATAATTCCCTATACAGGAATCATCTTAGGAACAACACTACCTACATAAACCTCAGAAATTAGTAATGCCCTTTTATTGCAAATTAAGCATTGACCTTTTATGAATAACCTATGTCACTCAAATTATGCATGGGTATGGAGATGCATAAGAAGTTATAAATAAAGTTATGGATGCAATGAGTGTCGAGTTTCTTGCCACAAAAAAAAAGAGTCAGTGGGGAGTAGTGAGGAGAAAGTATTGGAGGAGAAATCTACATACCTCAACACCATGTAGCAGAAGGAAATAATACACTCACTACATGATGGACTTGTGTTATAGAGATAGAGATAAGTAGAAATTTATTTTGCATCAGAGTATATATAGAATAATGGTTGACCATATTCTTAGAATTTAACTCGTGGTAATATGTTTGCAGGTCTTTAAGCCGTTGGAGACGTTCAGTTGTGAATCACTCAAATAAATAAAGTTTAGTTAATTTACATTATCAATAATTTAGTATGTTATGTTTTAATTTTGGCATGCTACTTGTTAGTACCATATTTGTTCTTGCCAATGATTTTAAGGTTCATCAAGGTTATAAGGCCAAATTTAGCAAGTTGAGGGAAGAAGTCGAGCTTTCAGGCTCTCATAACAATCAAGAGTGATATTACCTCAAGGAAAATTAAAGAAATGGCAAGAAATCCATGCCATTTCCTGCATAAGGAAACATTTAAACACTCATGAGATTATCATAGATCAAAATGGGCCCATCCTAGCCTAAACGAGCTTAAGTTAGTTATTTGCGGGGCTTACCATGAGATTGTAGCATAAAACATAGGCGTCAGTAAAAAGGAGGATCCCGACCAATCCGATGGTTGTTGAGAAGCATATCGACGGCTAGGATCTCGTCATGCCACAAAAAATGCACGGGTGTTAAAATAACGAGCCATCGACCCACCAAGATTCAATTGCAACACTTATCCATATTTCTCTTTGTCTAGTGACACATAAGCTTTCCAGTAGGGAATCTGACAAGCCAACCAACAAATTCCATGTGGATAGGTGGAACCCACTGGAGACACGGGTCATCACCCTGAAGCTAGGTGAAACGTGTCACCCCTACCACCTTGGCATCAATGCAAACAAATAGAAAGTTGCCACATGTTTGTGGGACCCAACTGATGTCAACATGACATTTCCACAACTTAAAGGTTCTGGATTTGTTCATTGAGCTAGATCGACGAATCCCATTGGTTTGCAAGGAGAGATCAATGGTACAAATTAAGAAAGCCTTAGTTGTTTTCCATAGTTTCGTGGAGCCAGATCAACGACTCTTGTTGGTTTGAGACCGATGGCCAAGATCATCTCGACCATCATCACATCAGTGGAACATGTTCTTTCATTTCCATTAATGTTGATATACGTGAGCATGCCAGGGAAGCTTTGCTAGATTCAACTAGCAATTGCCATGTGGACAAGTGGAGTTCGCTGGATACACAGGTTAACACCTCGAAGTTGGGTGACACGTGTCATACCCTGCCACATTTTCATTAGCATGGACCAGTATGATATTTCCATGTGCATAGGATGACGTTAACATGACTATGTTCATGAATTACATTATTTTCTCATTTGGTCGAGCCAAATCAATGGATATCACTAGTTTGAGATTATATCGGGCCACTGGAATATAGTTCCAACACTTCTCCAGATTGGCCCCAATCTGGTGAAACATCATCATGTAGTTGGAGCTCTGTCAAGGATCAATGACCCAAATTCAACTCCATATCGACGACCCAGATTAAATACCTCCCCCTTGGATCAACTAGCCATTGGGTTGTAAACTCCAACAATATTCCCCATATTGAGCCCGGTCCGGTGACACGTCATCATGCCAACATGGCATCTGTTAGGACAACCAATGACTACCACATGGATAGGTGGAACCAACTGGAGACACGTGTCATCCATACCATATTAGAATCAATGGGGACTAATGTAGGGCCTCTGTGCACCCATGACGACATCAACATGACCTTGGTTATGCCTTAGCTGATTTTTGGATTTTTGTGGAACCAAATCAGTGACTCTTGTCGATTCGAGATCGACGAACATGATAATATTTTCTATCGGACCACCAAGCCATCAATGCATTAGTGGATCATGTCCTCCCTTCTCTCTCGATTTGAGATACGTCATCATGTGAACATAATTTCGATACATGTATATTTTTTAAATTTTATATAGTCTCCATTGACATTCCGACATCAGGGTCGTTTCTCTTTTGATGATGGTTCGGTCTTACTTAAAGGTTCATTTTTTGTTCTTTTGATGAAAGGTGGTTCTTTATCGACGAATATCCATGATTTTTATCATTTCTCTTTCAACACATGTTCATGTTTAGTCATAGTTCAGTTGATGACTATTTCGACAAACAATTGTTGCTATGTTGGTGAATGTTCATGGTTTAGTCATTACACGTTCAACGATGGTTGTTTCTTTGTCGTCGAATGTTCTTGGATTAGTCATTTCTCCTTTGACAAAAAATTTGAAATTTTTTTATGGTTTATTCGTTTCTCTTTTGACGAAGCTTTAAACAAATGTTCATGGTTTAGTCATTTCTCTTTTGATGAACCGTTTGACAATTGTTCAAGGTTTAGTTGTTTCTCTTTCTATGAACCATTCAATGAAACGTCGTTGATGTTGCAACATGTAAGTTGTTGAAACAATGACAAGACCTAAGTCATATTTGTTTTGACCCTCCCACGATGACAAAAATTGGTTCAAGTTGTCGTTTGAAGACCGATGTGATACCGATGAATATTTCATCGGACAATTGACTAATTGTTTCGTCGGAACAATAGCTGGACCAACGAAGAGTGTTTGTTTTTTGAAAGATCATCAAAATATTAATGACGAAAATGAGGTCCATGCTTTTGTTGGAAGTACGACGTGTTTGAGATGCAAAGTTATAGATAAAGTTTCGGAAAAGTGGCCGAATGTAATAGTGTCACAAACCAGACCCATGAAACAAATCAGAATGATAACTAGGGGTAAGAAATACACTCAACAACTCATTTATCTTTAAAACCAAACACATATATCAAATGCATATATTAAAATAGAGTTTTCACAATCAACGGGTAGGCTATCGATTTAATAGAGTGAGGAAACAAAACTCAAGACTTTTTTAGAGATATTTTCAACATGCAACAGAGGTGCAATTATTGATGGGATATTTCCCCCATGATTTTGGGTCGAAATCATAGTAGATCAAGACTGTATAGAGAAGATATAAATCTTCCCTCCAAGACAAGCATGCAAAAATAAAAGAATAACTACTTGTAAGGAGAAGTTAGGGAAGGAAGAGGGAGAAAGGGTGCACCTTAAATCTCCCATTTGATGTTGATCCCACTCCTTTCTCTCAATGATCTCCAGATCCTTTTCTAGAAACAACCTGTAAAATGGACACAATACAAGAGCTGCTACAAAGGTAGTTACATGATCAAAGGGTATACATGTCATATATCATATTCAAAGTAAAATTGATAAGAAAAAAATAAAATGAACACATGACAGGAGGGAAAACAAACTCTTCTATTAACACCAAATTAGAAAAGTAAGTTACAACCTTGTCTCACCTTTGACACCGCGTCGAAGCCAACTGTCTCGTTTCCTCCCAGAATCCCTCAAGCATCGACTCAACCACTATACTCTTCCTTCGATGGCCAAAATAGGGATAAGGATACACTCTATAGCCATATATATAAGAAAGATATGTTGGAAAAGGATTTTCCAGATAAAAGGGGGTGTTTCTCAAAGAATTATACAAAGGGAGGATTTCTAGTTGTTGGCAACATAATATTGTACCAAGAGACTTGATCTCTCCTTATCCCTCAATGGTTCTTTTATCTCTTCCCCAAGAGGTTGGGGGAGTTGGATTATGTTGTGTAAATGCATGGGGATGTTGGTGATCGATCCAAACCAAAAACAATTCCCGAAAACATGAAATTATTTTATTTTTTATGATTTTTGAGCACATCTGTGGGTTGCAAGCTAGAGATTCCTAGATGTCCATCTGTTGCACTAGGGAAACCCGTAGATATGCTCATAAGGCATGTTTTTTTAAATTATTTTGGAGAGGAAACTTGGGAAAGGGTTAGGCCATGGAAAAAATGCATAGGTGTGGCATTTTGTGCCATAACAAATGACCCCTAATGTGTGAGGTAGAAAGGGAAGAATGATGACCGAAATATATTATAAACTCTGAGAGGCGATGATTCAGATTATTTTTGGCATGAAATGAGAGCGGAGATATAATGAAGAAATGTAAAGATATGTATCAATAATATAGCATATATATATATATATATATATATATATATATATATATATATATATGTTATATTAGAGGTATAACCATAAACACAAAGATACAGTAATACACAATTTCTATGAATGAGTGAAATGTACAAAACTGTAGAAATACAGAGTGAAAGACTTGCTAGAATGGTTGAAGCTTATCTCTGAGAATAGATGTGATGAATACTCACATTTGCAAGAAGATGATTGTTACAATGAGGCTCCAAAGGAATTTTTAACATAAAGAAAATCCAAAACTCTAACCTTGGAATATGAAAATCCAATAGTTTTGTGGACCATGTTTTATGTAGTTTAGTGTATCAACTTCCCAGGGGCGTAACTTTGGCATACAATCTCCATTTGGGCCACACAATAGTTTGTTGGAAAGGTATCAACAAGGATTTTCATTTTTGTGGATCAATGAGAGCCTTTGGCTATCATTGACATGCCTTATCATGAAAAAATGTCGTTTAGGCCCTCAAAATGGCCCCAAAAGTTTATGAATCGAAAAACTACAAAAAATAATAAATTTCCAACAATCTGTTTTGAGCTAGTTGGAATAGGTGGGTGGCCACCGATATCCACCTAGATCAATCATCCCTCCTTAGTAAGTAATGGTATCCATTGTGTTGAGTTCCCGGGGGAGAGGGGAAAGTATTTGTTGAATCTGAATCTTGGTGAGTTGCTTGCCTTGCTGAAGAAGTTTTGTTCCCTGGTTTGTGGGAAGTTGTTGAGAACCTGATGAGATGAATGTGTGCAAAAGGAATCTGTTATCTTTGATACAATCTTGTCAACCTGCTTCTACTGGATAAAAGGTTCTTGGACTAAGGCTGTAGTGGTTGCAGTGTCCTTCTATTCACCTTTTGAACAGATTGTGAAGAAGTTGAATTTTGTAGTATGAGATACTACCTTGCGACATTGTTTAGGTGGGACAATAGTTGGAACTAACCCTGGTATCCTGTAGATAGGACCCCCCTGAGTAACAATTAAACTACGGGGTCGAGAATCATAAATAGCATTGCACATCCACATATATGGATGGCTCAAAAGAACATCACAAACATCCAATGGGGAAACATCGCATAACACCTCATCCTTGAAAAGTTGGATGTTGTATGATAATCGACATTGTTGGTTGACACAGATATCCCGTCCCTGGAGAAGCCACCCAATTTTGTATGGTTGTGGGTGTGGTGTTGTCGACAATCCCAACTACTTGATGACCTATGCTAAGATGAGGTTCTTCTGGATTTCACTATCAACAATAAAATGCAGTGGGGTCCCCTTCACCCACATATGTTAATGAAAATGATGCTCCCCCTCTTTAGGATCTATTGGTTCTTCTAGTTGAATTATTGTAGTCGAAACAATAGCAGTGAGGTATGTGTTGATAATCTGTCTTCTTCCATTATTTTCTGAATTAGGGTTCAGATCCTTTTCTTTGATGTCATCCATCAAAGATTGTTTTAAGTGGCATTCATCAGTGTTGTGCCAGAGGCTTTTGTGGAAATCAAACCACTTTCTAGTTTCCTTCTTTGTCTTTCTGTTACCCTTTTCATGTGGCTTGGATGGGTTTTTAGGAGGTTGTTTCTTAGGGTCATCTTTATCATACATAGGTATAACATATCTATCTTTATACTTATCATATCTATTCATATCAAAATTTCTTTCATCTATTAATGCCCTAATTTTTAAGCTAGGACATAATCTATCAAACATACCTAGATCCATGTTCTAGAAACAGAAAATTTCACTTATCTACAGAGCACAAAGCTTCCAGATCTAAGAACTTTTGACTATTCTTACCTTTATTAGAGCACAGAGCTTACAAATCTTACCTCTTTTCTATAGATCTGACTTCTTTCTTTAAGAAATTTCCACTTTTACTTTTCTTAGAGCACAGAGCATTTAGATCTCACTTATTTTCTTCATATCTAATATTCCTTTCTTCAGATCTAACCTTATTCCTGGCACAAAGTTGCATAGGTTGAGTAAAAAGTTGCGCACTAGGGAAACACATCTACGCACAGAGATTTCTTTTGCACAACGTTTCTTTTTCCTCAGTTCCCAGCAATCATAGTTTCAGGTCCCGGCAATGGAACCATTTGTTGGCACAGGGGCAGACCCAGGGTTCAACGCTCAAGAGAACACCAACAAATCCCTAACTATCGACCCTTTCGGAAACACCTGTGAAGCAGATGAAGTCTCACCCGAGGTAGAGGCAGGGGTGGTTTCAGGACTCAAGTGTCTGCAACCTTAGATGGGACACTGATCTATGATTATATCTACTACAAGGCACTTAGCATATATCATTCATCTATATTTAACCCTTATGGTACTTCGCAGATGGCACAAAGCATCGCAGTGAATACTTAGACTAAAGATGATTCAATACTTAGACACAAAACATAGATTAGATTCAATAGATAAAGCACTAAACATCTTATATATCAAATATAACATTCATTCTTATATCATAAGCACAAAGCATAACTAGATATACTTAATCACAACAAGCACTTAGCCAAAAGGAAGCAACACTTAGATCAAAGCACAGAGCACATTACACAGAGTTACCGTGGTTCACTCCCACCCTAGGGCTATGTACAAAAAGTCTTCTTCTTTATATTATCTTGGTCAAGCAGTTACATCACGGAGCTTCAATGACCCTTACTTCACATAGGACAAAATATCTACGCAGCTCGCTAGATCCTTCTTCCTTGCACTCAACACAAAACCATAACAACTTGCACTTAGCCTTCCAATCTCCTTACAATCATGCACATAACACTTGTGATACACATCCAATCACATAGATCCAACTACTAGAAATAAACCTTTAGCTATACACTTACACTAAGCTATCCCCCCTACTTACATTTCCTAAGTATCTATTTATAGATTACAAAATGGGCCTAAACATAGGTAAACCCACGAGCCGACATCCCTTTCCCTTTACATCAACCCCAAAACCCTAAAAGGTACCCAAAAATAGGTCTTGATTTCTTCTCATTGTGCTCCATCTTTGGCAAGTTGTCACAGTCCCAAAATGGTCAAGTATGACCAAATATCCTTTAAAACTTCATCAAGGGCCAACAAAATCTTAGGCCATTTCTTTAGTGAAACTTAGCCTGTTGCAACCACTATTGAGAAAAAATAAATCATTCAGAATTTAAATCTAAGAGATGTGTGCTAACTGGGGTGTCAACATAGATCCCTTTCACTATAGGATTCAATCATTCACAATGAATTAAAAAAGTGTTCATGAAAATGCAAAGAGTTTCAATGTGTATCCCTTCTCTTTAGTAGCGATCTTTATTCTACCAAACAAGCAATGTAAATTCAAGAGAGAAAGGAAGTCGATGGGATATGGTGATCATTGGGGTGTCTTCCTATGTTGGGCCAATAGTAGCAAGGCTTCTCCAAGGGCACCAATCCCAATATTTCACCTAATCTAATGGTTAGGTATTCAAGGGATTCAAATGAATATTTTCACTCATGAATTATGACCTTTAGTGGAAGATCTAGCCTCTACAAGGACCCACACAACATAAATCGAAAACAAGATTAATAGATTCTAGAAATGACCTTGTAATTAAGAACTACCATATTTACTAATACCATGTTGTCACCAAGTTATCTTTTGGTATGGATGAGACTTTCTCTTTCCATGAATCAATACCTTGATGAAAATCGAAAACAAACTTGCATAAAATAAACACACTTGTATAAAATGAAATAAAATACTACCATGATCCATCATCAATTCTCCCAAGAACAAGGTAGAGAATTAAACTACAACATTGTAAACTAAATCAAAGAATACCATAAATAGAACTAAACAATGACAAACCTTGTGAAGAGAAATACCAAGAACTATATTCTTTTTCATCATAATATGGATGTAATACCCCAAGACTGAGCCCTTGTGAAATGTGATGATGTTTATAGGCTGGTGAGCCAAGTAATTACAATTTGGTAGGCTTATGTGTTTATTAGGCAGGAGAGACTAGATGCTAAGGGCAGTGGGCCTGATTTTGTATATGTAATTATGCATATTATTAATAAAAAACATTGATGCGTGTAGACCGACCATGAAGAAAGAGTTACGGGGGACTAAGCTCCATCGGGCAGGGAAAGGGATGGGGTTGAGAGGCTATGAAAGAGGAGCTAAGTTTGAGGGATTAAACCAAGGGAATATTATAATGTATTCCTGAAAAATACTAAATTTTGGAAATAAACCCAGTTATCCTAAATTCCTTTGGAGACAGGAAAAAACTCCAAGTGGAGAGGAACGTGCTCCTGGAGAGCCAAGTGTCACCTAGGACGCATGCAGTTTTATGTGGGAGTTTCCACCATTTTTGGGGTTCATGAAACATTTTGGACACCTTCCTGAGGAATTGGCTCTCACCATTTCATCTCTCTCAGGATTCTACATACGAACCATTCTGGCCACCTTCCTAAGGAGTTCGCTCTCACCAGTCGTCTCTCTCACGATTCTGCAAGTTGACCATTCTCACCATATTTTTCCTTGCTCCCTCTCAGCATTTTGACTAGTCTAGCCATTTAGTTTCCCAAGAGTTCATCCTCAACATTCTGGCCATCCCTTGTGCAGTTAACACATGCACTGAACAAGACATATCCAGAGTCATGTCCGCCTTTGTGAACCTCTATAATTTTGTTGATTCGTCCCTTTGCCTTACCCGATTTTGGGTTGTTGTGGATTGAAGAGCTAGGTTGTCAGGACCATGGTTGAGGAGGTGGGTTGTCAGTCTCGTGGTTGAAGAAGAATGTTGGTAGGCTTGTGGGAAAATCTCTCCCGGTGAGAGAGTTTGTTGGGAAGTGATTTCTCCTTGAGGGAGTCCAACACCAACTACAAAGATCTGATAATTCCTGATCCGACATGTTGCTAAAGCCATGGAAGGGAAGTGGAGTAGCCAATGGACTATGGAACAATGAATTTTCATATTCCCAGGGTGAGATAGGCATGTGGGAAATGAGAGTCCATGAAAAGTGGTCATAAATAGGCTCCTTGGAGAGAATCCTTCCAGTTGCTCGATGTAGTTTTCCATAGCCTCAGCCTAGTCTAGGATTCCTTTTCCCTATGTGGAGTTTAGTCCCAGCTCAGAGTGACCCACTACTGAGTGTGATGATCAGCATGGTCTAAGGCTGGGAGGTTCATGGAAGGTATGCACTCAATTGGTGGTCATCTATTAAATGATAAGTACCAAATTTTTGTTCTCTGTGTGATGTGTATCTTGTACATGTGTTATAATGTTATCGGGATTGCCTATGTTTATTGCATGTATGTATTATTGTCGCTTCCGCATGAATATGTGTATGAACAAAATGTTATGTTTGTTTAAAATTTCTTCATATATATATATATATATATATAACTATATATATATATATATA
>JZKD02S1673229.1:995497-1011391 GCA_000966675.3 Picea glauca
TATCTGACGCACCCACACACACACACATGCAAAGAATATAACACACACCCAACAATAGACACCCAGCTGGGTTGCTGCAGCCATTACCCATTCCTCAATGGAAGTGGGAAGTGGTGACAATGGATTTTATCATAGGATTTCCCAAAAAAAGAAAGAAACATGATGTAATCATGGTGGTGGTGGATAATCTTACTAAATCCGCCCATTTTATTCCATTAAAGACTACTCACAAGGAAATTAATGTTGTGGATATTTATATGAGGGAAGTAGCATGCTTGCATGGCATACCTAAGACAATTGTGTCTGACATAGACCCAAAGTTTACCTCAAAGTTTTGTAAGGGGTTATTCAAAGGGTTCAGAACAAATCTAAACTTCAGCACAACCTATCATCCTAAGTTTGATGGGAAAATAGAAAGGGTGAACCAAGTGATGGAGGATATGCTAAGGATGTATGTCATGGAAAAACCATCTAAATGGGAAGGTTATCTACACTTGGTAGAATTTGCCTACAACAATGGGTATCAAGCATCAGTGAAGATGAGCATGTTTGAAGCACTTTATGGTAGAAAGTGAAACACCTGGATAGGTTGGGACAACCTAGCTAATAGAGAAATAATTGGGCCAGAGTTGCTCAAGGAAATGGAAGAGAAAATGCTGAAGATTAAACAAAATTTGAAGGCTACCCAAGATAGTCAGAAAATCTATATGGACAAGAACAAAAATCATAGGGAATTTAAAGTGGGTGATCATGTTTTCTTGAAGGTCAAAGGAAACAAAAGTTCCCTAAAGTTGGGAAATTGTTCCAAGTTGGCAGCCAGATATTATGGGTCATTTGAAATCCTAGAGAGGATTGTTCCAATAGATTATATGCTTTCATTGCCTACATCTATGTATATGCATAATGTATTTCATGTGTCATTTCTTAAGAAATATATACCTGATGCTAATCATGTTATTGATTGGAATGTGATTCAAGTGGAGCAAGAAAGTGCTTTTCAAGTGCATCAAGTATGCATTCTGGACTGAAAAATAAAACAACTATGGAATCGAGCCATAGGTCTTGTAAAGGTCCAATGGACTTGGTACCGTTCTGAGGACGCAACATGGGAGCATGAATATGAAATGAGGGCATAATACCCACATGTTTTTGAAGATTTTGAAAATCTTGTTGATATTATGTAAATGAGTTGCAGTGAGGACAATGCAAAAATAAGGGGACGGGATTGTAATATCCCAAGGTCTATCCCTTGTGAAATGAAATGACGTTTATAGGTTGGTGATCCAAGCAATTATAAGCTGGTAGGCTTATGTGTTTATTAGGCCAGAGAGCCTAGATGCTAAGGCTAGTGGGCCTGATTTTGTATATCTAATTATGCAGATTATTAATAAAAAACGTCATTGCGTGTAGACCGACCACGAAAAAAGAGTTATGGGGGATTAAGCTCCACCGGGTAGGGAAAGGGATGGGGATGAGAGGCTAGTAAAGAGGGGATAATATTGAGGGCTTAACCCAAGGGAATATTATAATGTATTCCTAAAAAATACTAAAGTTGGGAAATAAACCCAGTTATCCTAAGTTCCTTTGGGGAGAAGAACAAACTCCAAGTGGAGAGGAACGTGATCCTGGAGAGCCAAGTGTCACCCAGGACACATGCAATTTTATGTGGGAATTTACACCATTGTTGGGGTTCACGAACCATTCTAGCCACCTTCCTGAGGAGTTGGCTCTCACGATTTCATCTCTCTCACGATTTTTCATACGAACCATTCTGGCGACCTTCCTGAGGAGTTCGCTCTCACTAGTCGACTCTCTCACGATTCTGCAAGCTGACCATTCTCACCATATTTTTCCTTGATATCTCTCAACATTATTACCATTCTACCCATTTAGTTTCCCACAATTCCATCCTCATCATTCTAACCATCCCTTGTGTAGTTCACGCACACACTGAACAAGCACGCAACCAGAGTCATGTCCACCTTTGTGAACCTTTGTAATTTTCTTGAGTCTTCCCCTTGACTTACCAAATTTTGGGTTTTTGTGGATTGAATTGGTGATTTTTCATGCCCGTGGTTGAATATGTGGGTTGTCAGGCCCGTGGTTAAAGAAGCAGGTTTTCATGCCTGTGGGAAACTCTCTCCAGGTGAGAGAGTTATCTAGGAAGTGATTTCTCCTGGAGGGATTCCAACACTAGCTACGAAGCTCTGAGAATTCCTGATCTGACCTATTGTTGAAGCCCTCGAAGGGAAGTGGAGAATCCAATGAACTATGGAACAATGAAGGTGCATACTACTAGGGTGGGATAGGCATGTGGGGAATGAGAGTCTATGAGCAATGGGCGTAAGTAGTCTCCTTGGAGAGAATCCTTCTAGTTTCTCTGTGCATTTTTTTGTAGCCTCAACCTAGTCTAGGATTCCTTTTCCCTGGGTGGAGTTTAGTCCCCTCTTGGGGGTGACCCACTACTGAGCATGATGAGAAGCATGGTCTAAGGCTGGGAGGTTCGTGGAAGGTCTGGACGTAGTTGGTTTTCATCTATTAAAAGATAAGTACCAAATCTTTGTTCTCTGTGTGATATGTATCTTGTACATGTGTTATAATGTTATCCAAATTGCCTGTGTTTATTGCATGTATGTATTATTGTCTCTTTTGCATGAATATGTGTATGAAAAGAATGTTATGTCTATTTAAAATTTCATCATATATATGTATATCAGAGATGTTTCCTCTGTGGCATTTCCCGACCTGTGTGGTGGTTGGGGACGTTAGAAAATGGTATCGGAGCATTATTTGGAGTATCATGGCCCGACCTGGGTGGACGAGGGTGTTACAATGGAAATGTGCTCCAAGAGTCCTCTCTTTGCAATGGAGAAGGAACTCTTATTCATACATAATTTTATTTGAAAATAAGATAAGGAAATAATAAATTCATATCCACTTTTCTCTCATGATCTTTGTTAATAATTCAAATCAAATCACACTCATCTTGTATATGGTTCAAGATTCTTTCAACGTCCAAGATAGTTGATGATGATACAAATCTATGACAAATCTTCAATGGTTGAAGATGAAATTCGAATTTGGAGCTAAGTGGCAAAAATAAGCATTGTTGCAAACTATGATTTGACCTATAATCATCACCAAACTGACCCAACTTTCAAGGTTAAGTGAGAACATGTTATTTATTTAATATTTAATCATAAATTCACTTAAAATACTAAAATAAATGCATTGGAAAATATCCACATAAAGCATTAAAATGGAATTAATACAAGGTTATGAGAAGTCAGAAATGATTAAAAGTGAAGGAAAATGATGTGAAATAATGGTAAAAATTATGGTAATTCAGTGACTCAATAGAGGCCTCAACATGGCTATACAAATTGAATATATAAACTTCAATATGTCTAAATGTTTTACATGTAGTAATCTAATATGTCTTCTCTATATTGTCATAGGTTTTAACAATTTCTAACATGCAAAGAGAAAGTTATGGTGACATTCCAAAAACTTGTTTTTTTGTCCCTTTCAAGAGAGTAAACTTGTATGGCCTTCAACATGTCCAATTTTTCATATTTACTTATGAAATTTGGACTCAAATTTATCTGGTGTGTCTTATTTCCAATGGAACTGGGGGAACTCAATTTGGACTTTTCTAGCTTCATATGTGACAATTTTACCAAGAACACTTGTTTGAGACTAGTTCCGGTATTAGTCAGAAACCCTGTTTTCCGTAGATTTTGTTTCTGAAAGTATAGTGAAAAAATTCTAAAATTTTTATCACAAGTTCTTCACCATGTGTCCTCAATTTCCTAAACAAACTATATTTGACACATCCTAGAAAAAAAATTATATCGAAAATACCAATATACTCATTTGAGACTAATTATAGGACTAGTAAAAAAAACTAAATTCCACAACCTATATCTTCGAAATTGTATAAAAAAAACTAAATTTTGGTCACAAGTACTTCACTATGTCTTGTAGGATTAAACCACAATCCAAGACCTAATTGTGAGAACGAAATAATACACTAGCTAATTGCAAAAGATAGAGAGGAGAGAGAAAAATAGAATCAATATTCACATATAAGAGACTAAGAAACCAAATCTAATCACAATGTATTAATCCTTGATAATGAGTACAATATATAGGACTCTCCACATGAGGAGTAATGTGCACTAGATTGGAATTTCCATGTGCATGCTCAAGTAAAAAAGTAACTTCTCCCAATAGCAATAGTTAACTAAAATCAAAAGTTGCTAATAATAAGAAAAGGATACAGGTGTGAACTTAGTGAGAACTTCACATGAAGTCAAAATGCATTCCATAATAGAAAAAATATCCTAGAATAAGACTAGAGTCCAAGAATGGAACTAAAGTCCTAACTAACTGAGAATTTTCTAATTATGGAAAGTCACTAAATAAGTGAAGTGAGTAAACTCCCAGTATTAGATGGGTAATGCGCACTTCCCTAGGAAGATGATATTATTACTAAAGTGAACTCTATAGCCATGAAATAGGTAATATCTCCTAAAATTAAGGAAATAGGAATTATCTCCTAAAAAATATGAATTTTCCTAATGGTGGTTAAAAATAGGAATTGTCCTAATGGTAGCTAAAAAATAGGAATTTTCCTAATGGTGGTTTATGATCCCATGGTTTTGGAAAAACAAGGTATTACATATAGGAATCCACTGACTAAAAATAGCCCTAATATAAATAGAAATTCTATAAATAGCATTCCTCTTAAATAGTAGGAAAAATGGAAAAAAAATAAGTATGTCACTAAGTATGTAGTTGAGCATGTACCCCAACACCCCACCTGAAACAGAATTAGGGTGTGCACAATGATGAGTCCCAACAATATGAAGCCATGTTAGGTACTCATGTACACATATATATGCATAACAACTGAACAAAAGTGAGGTAAAGAGGGAAACCCCAGTGGGAACAACATCCCCCCCACCCGCAAAATATGATACTAACAAGAAAAGAATGCTAACATGTTCAGTTGCTAAGATAGTGTATCCTTCACTCCTAGAATGTCCCTCAATGAGATAAACTTTTGTTTGGTGAAAGGTTTTGTGAATATGTCTGCCAACTGCTCTGAATATGGATAGAATTGCATATCAATGACTCCATCCTAAATCTGTCCTCGAATAAAGTGCATATGAACCTCACTATGCCTGTTTTGTTTCCTATAAAATGGGTCTCAACACATATTTAGAGTACTTGGATTATCACACCATATAACTATTGGTTGGTGAAAATGAACTCCCAACTCTGTAAGAAAGTGTTACGACCAAATAGATTGAGTAGTAACATTCACTACATCCATGTACTTTACCTCTGTCGATGATAGATAAATTTTTGATTGTTTCTTACTTGACCAACATATAGGTTTTGATCCAAGGTAAAGGAAATATCCTAAAGTGCACTTGTGATCAGTGCTATTGCATGCCCAATCTAAGTCTATGTAAACAACAAAATCCAAGGAAGATCATATTGTATAGTGTATACCAAAACTAGTAGTCCCCTTGACATATCTGAGAATCCTCTTTGTTGCGTTGCAGGGAATCTCATGAGGCTTCTGCGTGTACCTAGAAACTAATCCAACTGTATAACAGATTTCCAGTCAAGAGTGTGTAAGGTATAGAACACACCCCACCAACTATCGATATATAGTACAATCAACCAAAAGTGATGCACCGACATCCTCTAGTCTAACCCCTAACAGAAAGGGTATTGGAGTTGTCTTGAAATATTTTATCTAAAACCTATAAAGTAGATCTCTTGCATACATGGACTAATAAATATCGATTCCTAAATCATTTGGCTGATTTCAAGACCAAGAAAGTAATGTAACAATCCCATATTTGTCATAGAAAACATGTCATGCAAAAGCGGTCTTCATTGTAGCAATGGAGAAGGTTGAGCTCCTTATGATGAGTAAATCATCTACATATAGAACTATCAGTAGAAGTGAATCTATTTTCCTCATCATATATACATTAGGATCTGATATACATCTAATAAAACCTTTAGAGAGAAGATAAGAGTCCATTTTAGCATACCATGCCCGAGGTGCTTGCTTAAGTTCATACCATGACTTCCTCAACCTATAAACTAATGATGGATCTTGAGAATATCCCTATGGATTCTCCATATATATATCATCATTAATATATCCATGTAATAATGCATTATTCACATCCATGTGGTATACCTCCCACTTTCTAGCTGCTACAATAGCTAGAGCTAACCAAATGGAATCAATCTTGGCAACCGGTGCAAAATTCTCGTCATAGTCAATGCATTGTACCTGTGAGAAACCTTTAGCTACTAACCAAGAATTATACTTTGTAATGTATCCATCAGAATCCCTCTTTGTCTTGAAAATTCACTTATATCTAGCAAGCTTCTTGTTGGAAGGTAGAGGAACCAACTCCCATGTGTTGTTCTTTATCAGGGAATTGTACTCCTCTTTCATAGATTCCTCCTAATGGGGGTTTGCTTTAGCCTCTACATAAGAATGAGGATCTGATCCAAGTACAATATAACAATAACTATGAATCAATAGCTCCATGGTATTAATATCTTGTGGAGGCTCCACAAACTGAGATCTGGTTCTCTATGGATTGACAGGATCACCCACTAGATCACTTGTTGCTTGAAGAGTTTTTTTTGCTCATCGTGGTCAGTGCTCTAGACCTAAAAATTATTTTTTCTGATCAGAAATATCAGATATATCATATTCATAGATCTGATCATAAATCTGATTAGAATAAGTCTCACAAAGTTATGCAACTAGTGGCAGTGGAGATGGAGGTGTGGACTGCTCTGGAAGTACCTGTGAAGGACCCTCTTCAAAATTAACACTCCTTTGAATGAATAGTGTATATGACGTAGTATATAATAAACTACATCCATTCATCCCCTCTATATTTCCAACAAATAAAATAAACTCCTTACTTTGAGCTTCCACATCTTTCCTCCTATCGAAAGGGATCCTAGCCCATGCATGGGAACCGAAAATTCTAAAGTGAGTGACTTCTGGTTTCTTCCCACTCCAAGCCTCATATGGAGTGACTCCCTTGACTTATTTATGAGGAAATATATTTCAAATGTAGGTTTCACATTTTATAGCTTCATCCCATAACTTTGGAAGTAGTTTCTCTAGCCTGCAACATATAGTTGGCCATCTCTTTCAATGTCTTGTTCTTTCTCTATGCTACCCAATTATATTGTGGAGTATATGGAACTATGTGTTGCAAATCTATACTTGATTCTGAAAAAATATGTTCGACATCATTATTCACATACTCTCCTCCATTTTCTATACAAAGCTTCTTAATCTTGTTCCCTGTTTGGTTCTCAACTAGATGTTTGAAATATTTAAGACACTCAAAGACCTCAAATTTTAATTTGAGAAAGTAGACCCATGTATATTTTGAAAAATCACTAATGAAAGTAATAACATACTTATCTTTACTGATCGATGGGTGTGGGAAATGACCTGTAACGTCACTGTGAACCAACTCTAAAAGTGATAATTCCCTCCATGCTTTACCTATGTTTAACTTCTCCTCAGGATGTTTTCCTGGTATGCGCCCCTGAAAAATTCCATCTATGTACTGAATGTGGGCTAATCCATCTACCATTCCACCCTTACTAAGCTGATATAAATATTTAAAATTCAGATGCCCAAACCTCTCATTCCACAACATGGACTCTTCGTTAACATGTGTTAGAAGAGATACATAATCAGATTCATGAGTGAAGTGAGAGAAGGTGTACAACCTGAAATGGTTATTAACCTCACCAGTGGCAATTTTTTAACCATCTGACAAATCTGAAATAATAACTGAGTCTGGAGTGAACTCCACCTTCTTCCCTGAACTTGAATCAGTGATTTGATATATGGAGAGAAGATTCACTAAAAGTTTCAAAACATGAAGTACATCTTGAAATCATCCATGGTATAGATAAAATCTACCCCTACCACACACATATGTAGGAGAATCATCTCCCATTAAGATCGGTCGTCCGGAACAAGTCTCCAAGTATGCGAAAAGTCTATGTGATGAGGCCATGTGATGGGTAGCCACTGAACCAAGCACCCAAGCATCAAGAGAATATGAAATAGCAAGTAATTCATGACCATTACCTCTTTCTGATGATGGTTTTTTCCTTTCATTATCTAGAATACAATCCTCTAGGTGATGTTGCTCAAGTGTTTGTGTCATGAGATTTATGGTCTTTTTCATGCAAGAACCCTCATGATGGAACCCCATGTTACAATAGGAACACTTTGTCTTATCCTTCTTTTCTTTTGATGCATTCGAACTCAAACTATCATCTATGGAATTTTTTCTACCTTCCTTCTTGTTCTCTTAGTCCTTCTTTCCCTTGTTCTTCTGCTTATTCTTATTTGAACTTCCTTGAGTTGCAAGCACACGGGGATTGGAATTCTTAAGTGCCACTATTTGGATGAGATTTGTTTGATCATGGATAAGTGACTCCATGAAATCATCTAGGGATGGAATCTTCTATGTAGAACCCATAGCTAACCTAGTAGTATGAAAAGAAAAAGTGTAGACAAATACTCTGGTCCTAGTTTTGTTAGAATTGAAAATATTAATTGTTCATCTTTCTTATTAATTCCACAAGCCTTAACATGAGAAAGAAAAGTTTAAAACTTATAGAATTAGTCTTTTAGGGTCTCTAAATATCTTGGATTCAATTCATGTAGATCATTCTCCAGTGGATGACCTCTTATATTGTCTTTCTTTCCTAGCAAATCCTTCAACTTTGTCCAAACATCGGTAGGAGTCTTGCAAGTAATGACATGAAAGAGGAGATATGAAGAGATGCTCAAGAACAATATCTCGTAGGATTCATCCATTCTATTGAATTATTTTGATTTCTCTATGTCTGAAGTAAGCTCGACCTCAGTCCCCATGGTGATCCTATACAAACCCTTGCTTCAAAGTAGAAGCTATATCTTGGGCTTCCACTCAAAGTAGTTGAAGGGTTTCAAGATCACTGAAGAAGATGGTTGATCCATATTTCTCTATGGGTTGTCCAATATGACATATAAAACTACAATAAAACTAAATAATCCCTCACAATAATGTCTTTGATACCATGTATTACTAAACCACAATCCAAGACCTAATTGTGAGAAAGAAATACTACACTAGATAATTGAAAGCGAGAGAGAGGAGAAAGAAAAATAAAATCAATATTCACACATAAGAGACTAAGAAACCAACTCTAATCACAATGTATTAATCCTTGATAATGAGTACAATATATAGGACTCTCCGCATGAAGAGTAGTGTGCACTAGGTTGGGATTTCCATGTGCATGCTTAAGTAAAAAAGTAACTTCTCCCAATAGAAACAATTAACTATAGTCAAAAGTTGTTAATAATAAGAAAAGATCAAAAATATAGGTGCGAACTTAGTGAGAACTCTACATGAAGTCAATGTCCATTCCATAATAAAAAAAATCTCCTAGAATAAGACTAGAGTCCAACAATGGAACTAAAGTCCTAATTGAGTGAGAATTTGCTAATTATGGAAAGTCACTAAATAAGTGAAGTGAGTTAACTCCAAGTATTATATGGGTAATATGCACTTCCCTAGGAGGATAATATTCTTACTAAAGTGCGCTCTATAGCCATGAACTAGGAAATATCTCCTAAAATTAAGGAAATAGGAATGATCTCCTAAGAAATATGATTTTGCCTAATGGTGGCTAAAAATCATGAATTGGCCTAATGGTAGCTAAAAACTAGGAATTTTCCTAATGGTGGTTTATGAGCCCATGGTTTTAGAAACCCATGGTATTTTCCCATGGTATTACATATAGGAACCCACCGGCTAAAAAATGACCTTCTATGAATAGACATGCTATACATAGCAATCCTCCTAAATAGTAGGAAAAATAGAAAAAATGAGTATGTCACTAAGTATGCAGTTGATCATGTACCCCAACATGTCTCCCTACACTCCTAAAAAATTCACTATCTAAAACTATTAATAAAAAAATTATAGCAAAAATACTAAGATGTATCGCTTGAAGGAACCAAACCCAAGGATCGTATGCTTTGAAACCAAATGTTAGGAAACAAACACCCAAATAGCATAAAAATAGAAAGAGAAGTAACTCCACTACTTGAGAATTAGATATAAGAATGAATGAGAATCCTCTTCTAGTGTCCTACCTCATTTTACAATATAAAAAATGCATAAGATGAGATGCTCACTAAAACTAGGCCTCCTTGGTGTATAGGAGACAAAAGTTACAATTACAATTAAAGGGTCTAGACGACCAATAAGGAAAACACTAATATAATGATCGAAATGCAATAACTCGGTATCTAGGGCTTAACAATGGCCCAATCCGATGTTTATGTATTTTTAAATGTAATAAATTAGTTGTAGCTAATATAATATGTAAAGTATAGAATGATGCCTAGGATAAACTAACAAAACTAATGAGATAAACATAGAACCATATATATTACTACTTTAAACCTTTAGTAAAAAATTACTTAAGAAAATAAAAGCAACAAATTAAATAACCAATTGCATTATAGAAAAATATGAAAATGAATAGTTGATTACAGGACTATGCTTAAGTCTTTATAGAAACAATTTGTGAGATAATAAAAAATATAAGGCAAGTTGACCATACATAAGAAAAATCTACATTGTAAAATAAAATGCTTATATTGTTCCAAAACTTACTAAAAATTAGCAGAAATAGTTTCACAACTTACACAATTCAGAACTAAATTCTATCTCCAAATGGATTGGCCAGCATTGGCTTCCCATTCATTAACATTTAATGTAGAATTTCTACAAAGATGCATAAGAAAAACCCCTTATACAATTGAATTCATCTTATTTAAAAAAAACAAGAAGGGGTGGGGGGACTCATTCTTCTTGATACATTTGGCTAACTATTCATTTCCCTTTCCTAGTTGTAAGGTTCCTCAATAAAATTTTCATTTCCTCCTAATTGGGAAGTCAACCCTCCTTGTCTATTCGAATCTCCTCTTCTAAAAGACTACCCACGTGGCTTGAGGAAGCTTCATCCCTTTCTTTTATCCATCTCCTTACATATGTATTCCCTGCCACAAAAGAATTATCCAATGCATCCCTTTGTGGAAAATGATGTTGTTTGAAAGGGTCTTATAGGATATAATACTCTACCTCATTTTGTTTTCAAACTTCATCATCTTAGGCAATAAATATTTGATCAATGTTAATGCCTTGGTAGGAGCTTCAACAAAAGTTTGAATCTTTCTTCATTAATTTCAAATATATAGTTGATGTATTTCCCACTTGACTTGATATAATATTCTAGGTCCTTAAATACTTTCCCCTATGGAAATAAATTATCTTTTGATCCAAAATATGGTAAATGAAAAGTATTTTACATATTCGGTCCTTAAATACTTTCCCCTATGGAAATAAATTATCTTTTGATCCAAAATATGGTAAATGAAAAGTATTTTACATATTCTCTATAACTTCTAGGCAAGTGTTTGTTACCTTATGAACGACTCCCTTGAGAACATTGTAGGGTTCCTATATTAGAGTATTATAATGCTCTAAGACTCTTCATGTCATTTTTAAAATTGTACAATGAAAATAAATATTATTAGTTTATACAATTATGAGCCTAAAAAGTATTGGAGAAACCAAGTGAGAGAAAATATGAACAAAATCTACATAAATTTATTATTTTTATAAGAAAATGACAAAATCCTTAAGAAAAAAATGAATAAAACAATTATACATATTTATATAACATTACCAATATAAAATCATGCATATTTTTGAGTCCCATGATATCACATGCATCACCTTGAAAGTAAGAGTATTGAACTAAATGGAAAGTAGATACTAACAAGAGTAATTTTAGGAGAGTTTGGGTACTTGTGCTCCGATGATCCTTTACTCCCAATTTCAACACCTTATAAAATGTTGCAAGTAGATACTAACAAGAGACATGCATCACCTTGAAAGTAAGAGTATTGAACTAAATGAAAAGTAGATACTAACCAGAGTAATTTTAGGAGTTTGGGTACTTGTGCTCCGATGATCCTTTACTCCCAATTTCAACACCTTATAAAATGTTGCAAGTAGATACTAACAAGAGTAATTTTAGGAGAGTTTGGGTACTTATGCTCAGATGATCCTTTACTCCCAATTTCAACATCTTATAAAACGTTGCAAGACCAATTGATAATTAGAAAATTTAAAGTGTAATAAGAGTTGAAAATTGTGAACTTTCTTCATAATTAAGAAGTAGTAAATAAACAATTTGGATATACGATTTGCACCCTCTTGTGTAACTTTTATGAGTTATGAGTTGCTTTTTAAAGATATTAACGAATCTGGAAATACGATTTGCACCCTCTTTGTAACCTTTATGAGTTTCTTTTTAAAGATATTAACAAATCTGGAAATACGATTTGCACCCTCTTGTGTAACCTTTATATTCTTGTTCCTCAATCTCCACGAGATAGTCATAAAGGTAGAGTAATTACTAAAGGTTAAAGTTTAAATAAAGCATTCACCGATATGATAAAATTACAAAATAACATGTGGAAAAAACCATTTAAGCAAATCATACATGAGATAGAAAATAAGATTTTTGTGAATACTTGAATTTTGGGAAAAATATATCAATAATGAACTAGAAGCAAACGATACATGAGATAGAAAAACCTATCTTCCTCCACTACCTACACACTAATAATTCTTGTACACTTCAACGGATTATAAAATCTGAAGCTAACGTAGCAACGATCCTCCTTCGTCTTTGCAGATTCCACACCAATAGTTAGACGAGGTCACCCAAGCCCGGGCATTGAGAGGAAAGGGCGTTGCTCATATGGAATATCAGCCTAGAATCTATAGTTCATTATGAAGACATGTTTCAAGGGATCCAATACATCATGACTCACCCTAGGATGTGTGTTGTCATTGGACGAAGTGGTGGTGGTGGTGTGGGAGAGATTGATAGGAAACAGCCTCGAGAAAAGAATATCAGTGAGGAACAATGGCTCCAAGCCATGAATGGTAATCCTGAATAGTTAGTTAGTTAGTTTTAGTTTAATAGTTAATGTGAACAAAATAACAAAAGAATATGTTATAACCCCTTTCTAATGAATTGTAAAATTGCACTCTTCAAAATAACTAATGCCAAACATTGCATATAATCTTGCAGGTGCACCTTATCATCTCCATGTGGTTATGGCACATACATATCAAATTTTCTTCACAAGAGACTTGGATTTTGAAATGATTACAAGCGAGGGAGTGGACTACTGCTATTGAGATGGTGGTGGTAAATACGTAACTATAGTTATTTAGGGATATGGAAATGTAATAAATATTTTCCTATGTCGTGTGGGGCATTATGGGTAGTATCTCATGTGGTATCGCTAGTTAATTCTACCAGAGTATGTAGAGAATGCTGACCAGCGTAATTTGCAAAATTACCTCTACAACCGGCTCCAAATACACAAACAATTGTATTAATCCTACAGGTTTCATTTCTTTGTGTGGCTTTTTTTTTGGATATGTGTTAAAACATGTGACAGTGGAGAAGTACTTGCAATGATTTATTTAATGTTACTATGCTCATATGCGTATAAGCTTTTAAGATTCTAGGCTTGTAATAACTCATTATATCGTTGTTGGACATCGATACCTGGTCTTCATCCGGTGCCTTCTCTGCTAATAGGGACTCAATTATCTTGGACTACAAGAATAGGGGCAGAGCCGTTGCACCAGATGGTCTTCCTGGTCAGGCTTCTAAAGTTCCTTGTTTTTGTTGGAGTTGTTGGTGGAGTTAGCATTGGAAGGCCTCTGCAAGCTTCTAGGCTACTAGTTGGTCTTCTGATTTGTTGAAGATGGTGGCAACAAAAAGTAAATATGGAAATTGCAGGTGCGGTGGGGCAGTGAGGTAGTGGAGAGGTGGAAAAGGGCTAAGTAGCATGTCAACAATAGGTGGCGAGGTGGAAAAGGGCTAAGAAACATGCCAACAGTAGGTAGAGAGGCAGTGAACATTGTTAGAGAAGTGCAAGCCAATAAAAAAATCTATTTTTCCCCCTTGTTTGTGGGACAAGGGACTCCCCTCCACCATACCCTACCCCCCTCTGGATTTGAAATTGTGGCCTCTTAAGAGGAAACACATGTTCTTAACCATTAGGCCCACTCACCTTGTATTACAAAATCTCACAATTGAAGAAAACAGATTACATATACTTGGGTATTAAAGTCGCATCATTAAGCATTAGACTAATGATAAATTTTATTTGTAAAATTAGAAAAATAAAAATAAATTTTTTTTTTAGTTAATAATTAATAAATTTTATAATAAATTTTATAAAACTTTAAGAAACTTGTGTAAAAAACATACAAAATGTACCTATTAATATAACAGAAAGAACCTACTAATAGGAATTCAACGATTGTTGACCATGAGGTGATTGCTATAGTCCCTCACCGGAGGCCGAGACTAATAAAAATGAAAGCACCTACTAATAGGAAGTCAATGATGGTTGACCGCGAAGTGATTGCTATAATACCTCACCGGAAGCCAGGACTAATAAAGATGAGGTTGTTTTGATTCCCTAAATTGGCCTAAATTCTTTACCCAAGGGGTTCACTTTAACTTAAAAGGATTTGGCATTTGCATTATAAGTATGTTCTAATTCCAAGCCACAAGGACCATGGAAATTATCACATCTAGCAAATAAAAAACCCTTGTAACTCCCTTTAAAAGGATGGGAAAAGTACACCTACCCTTGTAACTCCCTTTAAAAGGATGGGAAAAATACACCTTATGTTTCCCACTCAAGAACGATCATAAAATGAAATAAAAATTAGAACCTATAATAGTGTCATGACAAACAACTAAAAATTCAATTCAATAGATCTACAATTATGCTGGCATTTAGAAACCAATCCATGTTTATTCCATATTTTGATGTTCATAGGATTAGAAAACAATGAAAAAATAGATAACCACATGCCATTCACTAACTACTATCTAGACTACAAGAAAAAATCAATGAAATAATATATATTTAATTGATTTCATCCTTGAAATAAATAAGGAATTTCAAATAATCAAAACCTTCCTTGCATTGCTTTAATTTTTACAATTTTATTCTTATACCAGCTTGTGTATAGAGAGACTATCAACACCAACTTAATCTCATATTGAATTAGAGGATGACTATGACCAATTAACATCATAAGGTGATTTGGGAAGTTTTCACAATGAACCTAGCTAGTAGAAAATGAGCACACAAAGCTTACGAGAGAGAAGAGAAGAGAGTAGAATGAAATAATTGTATTAACTAAATGAGAGAAAGGTAAAATACACATGATATACTCTACATGAGCAAGCTAAATCACCATAGTAGTGATATAGAGAGATCTAGACACTCATGGACAGACTCTGGAGTGCACTGCCACATAGTCCTAGTTAATTGGTCATGTAGTCTTCAGTTAACTAACTAATAACTAGTGGAATGAGGAGAGAATCATGCATGCACATGTGTGGCACCTTCTTGGTGATGATTCCAGGATAAGTGTGCACTCATGGTGATGATACTAAGGTATGCATGCAATACTTTGTGATAATACCGAGGTTTCCATGAAAGACTCCACTTCACTAGTCTAAATGTAGTGTAACTGACTCAAGAATGAAGAGGATGTGGCACCCTCGTCTAGGGGAGAATATCTATAACCAAGGGTGTCATCAACATAAACTAGTCAACTTAGGAAAATAAATACTAGGTGAGTGTGTAATATCTCCAACACCCCCTTGAATACTTCTAAGGTGTACATGATG
>JZKD02S1673229.1:1015379-1028169 GCA_000966675.3 Picea glauca
ACCCAATACAACTTGAAAATATATGTGCATGAAAACTCCCCACATGATGAAATATTCATGGGAGTTCAGTCTTATGAGGAGGTACTGAACAGATTCCAAACCTTGTCCCCAGATCAACAATCCAGTTTCCTCATTTTCCGAAGACACAAGTGAAACAGTTTGCCAAAAATACTACAAGGAGAATCGATAGTCGCTCCTCCTATACAAGATTCTACACCTCCAAGTTTTGAACCAGGGAACTCTAGTAAAGATAGTATCGGGGAAACCCAAAAGAGCTTCGAAGTTTTGACTCATAAATTAGAAGCTTCATTATGAAGTCCACTAGTCCCTCAAGAAAGATCACAGCTTGAAGACTTCCTAAAGCAAGGACAAGACACGTCTCTTTCGACACCATCCACGCCTAATTCCAATACAACATGGAAACACCAATCTACAAAAATCGATACTCCTATTACTTCATTTACACCTTTATAGTCTAGTTTCGGAAATCCTAGTTTTGAGGTCGTTTTTGTAGGTGATCTCGCCCCAATATTTCCCAAGGAGATGCCTCCTTCAGACTTCTTCTTTAGAAATAAACAGAGGGTCATTGTCAAAAGAGAATCATAGCAGAAAGACAGGGTAACAACCAAAATACAGAGGATGTTATATGATGGAAATAATTGCGATGATTCATAATTTGTGAAGGAAATTGCAGGTTCATTGGGTGCCTTTGCCACTGCCAATAAATGGTCAGTGGAGAACTTGGTAGAGAAACTAAGACAAAAAAGTTTATCGGTGGGGCAGTTGCAAGATCAAATACTGACCATGGAGTAGATTGTAAAGAATAAGATGATCCAGGACTTTGAACAAATCAAAGTTTATGACCGACATCAAATCCAACAGTTGCAGGCTAACCTTGAGGAGCTCCATAGAAATTCACAGGCCAACTAAGGATTGGTCACTCAACGTGATGAGTTAATAAGGAAATTGCAAGCCAGGTTAGACTTGACTAAAGGTACATCAGTAGATACCGCATCCTTTCAGACTCAAGCACTAAAATTAAACAAAAAACTGGAAATGGCCCAGCAGGATATTTTTATGAAGGTTGATGCCATCCATAAATGCTACTAGGAAGTAGACCTCGCTCTGAAGGATATCTATATTAAGGAAGGAGAAGCTCGCTCAACCTGAGCTAAATTTCAAGAGGCCATCATATTGGCACAGAAAGATAATGTCCCTAATTTTCCTCTGCTTTCCCCTTCTAAACAAATAAGAGGATATATGGCCCTGAAGGTATGGGAAACAAATTTGGTAGAAAGAAAAAGATTAGCCCAGGAAGTGAAAGATGCTTTCCAAGAAGTGTTATCATCCTTAGAAAAAAAACTGATTGATTTTTAGGGAAGCAGTATCGTGGAGGCCCTAGGACAAATAAATATTGCAATGAACTAGCATAATTCTAAAAAGAACAAGGAAGAAGCTTTGGAATCCATTCAGGAAATGAGCCAGATTGGTATTTTTAAGATTAATAAATGGCTAGTGAACCCAAGTTCACAATCCCAGTCTATAACTCAAAAGGTGAAAAGGATTCAAGGAAATTTATCTCAAGTGGAAAGGAAATTATACACTTTCGAGGTGAATGAAACGATTAAGCCATAAAAGTCGGTGGTGGAATTTTTAGACAGATGCAACCAATGCATCGAGCAGGGAAAAGAAAGCACAGTTGCGAGCAGGTAAGAAGATGTCATTACATTACTGAACATGATTGGAGGGACAGATGGCAACATGACTACAACGTCTAATATATTATGCCAAATTATTAGGAAGACCAGAAGACAGATGTGTCTGGACTAAAGGAATGAGGAAATGAAGTGTTTTTTCCAGCAAATGGAGAGATAGAAGATATTTCCAACAAAGCTCATCATTCTCTATGCACTGTTTTCTTAGTTCAAATATTTTCTATTTTTAATTATAAGAAGTCCAATTGTTTTGATTTGTGAAAGTTTTGTATAAATACATAGATCCAAGATCTATCAATGGCTGCTTCTTGTCGAATATAATAGAGAAAACTCTCATTTTTTGAGTATTAATACAAGTGTGACAAAGATTCCAAATTCTGTTCAGTTTGAGTTGTGTGTTTTTCCTATATTACCATATCTCTGAATTTCCTTACGTAATTCTTGATAAGTGATTGATTTCAATTTAGTATCATGACTATTGTAATCCTATTATCTCAGTAATTCATTAAGTTAGCAGTTTTTCCTCTGTAATTGATGTAAGTAATACAAGACCTGCAAGTTATTTGAATTGTTGCATCTTATATCATGTTCAAGGGTGCACTCTTTATTTTCTTCTACCGCAACAAGGTGAGACTCTTCAGTAATTGATGCCTTGTTGTGTTTAACAATTTTGTAAGTTTCTCCCACATCATTTGATATTAAAATTGTGACTCAGACAACAAAATATGGCCTATGTACTATCCTATTATTAATTTCATTTAAGGATTCTTTCTCATATAACTAAAGGTAGAAAAATCACTCTTTAAAACATTCTATTCAAACATTCCTAATGCCTGACATTACTCTTTGAGCCTTAATTTTAATCTCAGGAACAACAGGGTGCATGATCGATTGTACCCGATACCTTGTGTTGTTGTGTTTATTCTTCAACAAGCGAGCGTGATTCTACAATTCATAATGGGCAAAGGAGGAAAAATACTTCAAACAACTAATCAAGAAATTGAATTATTACAACAATACCTTGAATATGCTTTGCAAGAAATAGATAGATTACAAAACAAAATCAATCAATAATTGGAAAAGTTGCAGAATTCAGGACACGAGACAATGAACTCTATCATGAATTTGTTTGCTCTGCTACAAAACACATTGACACACTAGAAGAAAAAATGACTTCATTAGATAAATTTATGGATGATATTTTTAAAATTGAAGATCAAAAGGACAAATTGATAGAATCGCTACAACAAGAACTATTGGAAAAGGAGAATGTATTTTCAACGCTCGCAAATGAAGTCAAACAACTACAACAAGAAAAGCTAAAGTGTGATGCAATGTGTGATACTAGTGACTTGATTCAGAAGATTGATAGTTTCGGTGATTCTTGTTTTTTGGTTGATGATAATAATGTTGATGTACATACATCTCTCTCTTGTTAGAAGGCTCCAAATGATGTTCCAAATGATGATGCTCAAAATGATGATGATCATGATGATAGTGATGATGTTGAAATAGGTTTTTTTGAAAAACATGCTAAAGGAATAGGTTCAAAACTTTTGAATAAAATGGGTTATGATGGTAAAGGTTTAGGAAAGAATTCTCAATGTATCTAGAAGCCCATACAAGTATATGTAAGACCAAGAAATGAAGGCCTTGGTTATGAATGCAACACAATCAATGACGACATCAAATTTGCGAAAGAAGAATCATCGACAACAAATGAATCATCTACGAGCAACAACATGCTCAATTCCCTGGTAGCGACTCTTATACAACAATATTCCAACAACAACTTCTAGCGGCGAATTATCTTCACTACGAACACACTACACAAACACACTACTTTACTCTCTGCATGTTAATGGGAACTCCTATGAGGGATTCATGCCCAAACCTACTTTGATACCAAATGTAGGACTTATGAGCAGCAAAGCAACAAATAATGACACACATAAATCATCATAAGAACGCAAATATATACACAAAACTCACATATTCATTAATGTAGAAAATAATGATACATCTCTCTTACACACAATACATGCGTGAGGCCTCATGATATAGAATTTAGGTTCTCATAACAAGATGTCAAATATAGCATAACAATCTCCACAACTATCTCCACAATATATCCAAGAATATCTCCATCCCTAACTTCACTCATTTTCCTCATCTTTGATCATGTGTAGAATTCTAGAATAAGTCTACTTACATTAATAATAATTTTATCATATAATTATCACAAGTATGAATTATTCCTTCATGGAGGGCCTGAGCTTAGTGGGAACAAGGGAGACTTCTATTGTTTCCAGAGAAGTGGAGGTCAAAAGACCAAGGATTGTATTTTGACTCACCTAATAGGCTAGAGACCCAACCTTGGCCAAATAAAAAGGGCCATGAGCTTGATGTTAGGAAGGCATCTGACAAACCTCGAAAAGTCCTGGGATAGGCGAGGCGTGAGGAAAAATATTCACCAAGATTACTTGTAATACCCCAAGGCCGAACCCCAACTAAATTGTAAACATTTTTTATAGGCTAGTGAGCCAAGTGATTATAAGAAAGGAGGCTTATGTGATGATTAGGCCAGTGAGCCTATCTTTGTATATGTAAACACTCATATCATTAATATAATTTGTCATTGTGTGTATACCGACCATGATAAAAGAGTATGGGGGACTCAGCTCCACTAGGAAGGGTAAGGGAGGGGCTATGAGACTAGGAAAAAGGGTTAATCTTGAGGGATTAACTCTAAAGGAATATTATATTATTATTTCCTAAAGACTATGGTGAGGATAATTTTTTTATCCTAAGTCTCATGGATGATGGAATGAATCCCAAGTAGAGAGAAAAGATCTCGAGGAGAGCCATGTTTCAATCATGGTGCATGAAAATATAGGTGGGGAAAAATATTTTGTTTTCCCATCTTTCCCATTTGCTCACGCACTCACACATGAAGCCATCCCCTCCATTGTTGACCTATGCATCATTCACACACATTTGGAACCTTCAGGCACCTTGAGCTATCCCACACTTTTCCTTTGAAGCACAGTGCACCTGTACTTTTCCTAAGCCTGTATTGTGCCTTAATAGACTGTTGTTGTTGCCAACATAGTTCCTTGACTGAGCGTGGATTTCTACCATCATCTATTCTATACCTGAGCTTTGTTGCTACCATCACGCTTACTCGATTGACTAAGGAGTTGGACTGAAGAAGCAGGTTGTCAGGCCTGTGGGTTTGAAGAGGCGGGTTGTCAGGCCTGTGGGTTTGAAGAGGCGGGTTGTCAGGCCCATGGATTGAAGAAGTAGGTTGTCGGGCCTATAAGCAACTCTCTTTAGGTGAGAGATTTTTTTGGGGAAGTTATTTTCCCAGAGGGATCCCAACGTCAACTATAGTGCTCCGAGAATTTCTATTCAGCCTCTCATTGAAGCCTTGGAATGGAAGTGGGGCAACCGAAGGACTATTGATCAGAGAAGATGCACACTTCCTAGGGTGGGACAAACATGTGGGGAATGAAAGGTTGCAGGATGTTAGTGTGATTTGGGTCCTGGGATGAAATCATTCTTGTTGACTGTGCAACTTCTTATTGTTTCACCCTAGCATAGGAATCCCTTTACCTGGGTGGAGTTTAGTCCCAACTCGGGGGTGACCCACTACTGAGAGTGATGAGCAATGTGGTCTAAGGCTGGGAGGTTCATGGAAGGTCTGCACATAGTTGGTGCTATTCTATAAAAATATAAGTACCATTTATGTGTTCATTTGCATGTTGTGTATTTGTACATGTCTTATATTTATGAGTTTTTCCTATATATGATGTATGTATAGGTTTATTGTTATTTCCACATTAATCTATGTATTAGAAGAATGTAATTGTCTGTTAAGTTTTATATGGTGTTCCATAATAGTTTCAGTGTGGCATAGCCCATTAGGTCTATGGATGGGTATGTACATTTTTTAATATCAGAAACATGAGAAGTTCTCAATGTGCAGTCCTCATCCTGGGAGGCCCGGGGTGTGCTAGAAATTTGGTTTCAGAACTTAGCAAGAGTGTTTTATGGAGTATCATGGCTCGATATGGGTGGCTAGGGATGTTACAATATGGTATTAGAGCTCTGGTTTTCAACATTTAGCCTGTATGGGTTGTGTAAGTGGAAATTAAAGAAAAAACTTCATAGAGAATTGAAGTTACAGATTTCCAAGAGGGCGTTGAGGGAACACCTTGACCGTGTTCAAAAGATTAGGAATTTTAAAGGTTTGAGAAAGTCAACAAAGGAAAGAAACAACAAAAATAGTGGTTTATGGGAAAAAAATTATATTTGGGTCGTTGGAACTGTTCAAGAGAAGACAGATCCCTCACATTCGTCAGATCTAGAGCAGGTGCAGAGTCGTTAAGCACCGAAGTTCTTCAGAATTCACCCCTCTGGTTGTTTTAATTTTTTTTCAAGAAAGAGGAAAAATCACTGAAGCTCCGAAGTCCCAGAGCGAACCCACACCATAGATTGTTTGAGAGAAGGTGGACCGTTGGATCCCCCAAGTGGTTCACCAGTTTGACATTTGGGGAAATCGAGTTATGGTTGCACAGAGTGGGGTTTTTATCGAAGTCCCAAAGTCCATAACCAATCCAGACCATTCATGGTTAGGGAAACATGTCTGAATATTAGAAATTGTTCGGAACTCCAGCATTCGACAGTTCGGTGGTGGGTTGGTGTTCAACAAAAAAATCCTTCGAAGCCCAAAGTTATGAAGTCTGAGAGCCTTGAAGTACCAAAGATCTAGGGAACGCTTGTTCATAAATTTGGTGTTCATGTGTTTTGAAGTGCTTTGGTGTGAAATTATATGAAGTCCTGGAGCGTCGAAGTGATGTGACATGATGATGTCACCTAGAGTGACATGGACATGATCAAGATTTTGAAATCTTGGTGATCGAGAATTTAAGAGTGTGCAGATGAGAAGTTTTCCAAAGTCCCAGATCCCCAAAGTCTCAAAGCTTCGGGGAACAATTGTTCGGGAGTTCATCATTTGGGAGTTATCAAGTTTGTGGGTCTAGAATATTTCGAAGCTCGAAGTGTCGAACTCCTAGAATGTCGAAATGACATGGAATGATGATATCACCTAGAGTGACATGGACTTATTCAGAAGTTTGACATTCAATATTTTTGAAGGATGTTGTAGAATAAATCTCCAAAGCCTGAAGTTTCAAAGTCACGAAGCACCAAAGTGGTGTGGCCTGCTAACGTCACCTAGGGTGACATGGAAAAATTTGATTCTTGCCACGTCTCATCACGTTCCATGCTTTTCAAAGACCATTCGTTCCATTTAAAACATGACACGTGTTGCCTGTCAAATTGGGCCATGTGTTCGCTCCTTATTTATACCATGTAGCACCTACCTAGTGTGTGGTTGTTATCTAGACTCTAAATGTTTGTAGAATTCAGCATTCAGGGGTATTCTTGTATGTTGTTGCAATATCTTCTGAAGACCAAAGCAACAGAGTGCCAGAGTAATGAAATTTTAAAGAACCATCCCGAAAATTTGAAAGTTTAGAGTTCTGGAGAAATAAGGTGTAAAGGTATAAAAACCTCTGAAGTCTCTAAGCTCCGAAGTAGTGGATCCCCAAATCTCCAAATAAAGGTCTATTCGGAATTTCGCCAGTTCGACATTCGGGGAAAATGAATTGTGATGAAGTAGAAACCCCCGAAGCCCTAAGTTTCAAAAACTGGAAGTCTCGAAGCTTCATATAAGCACACATCATATAATCTCTTGGTCATAGCCCTTGGTCCTATGCAAATTCGGTCTAATTAAAAGGGGGATAGTGTCAAATTGATGTTTTCAAAGATAGAAGAGGGATAGAGGAAGAAAATCCACGGGGTTCTAGTTTGTACATATTTGCACCTAAAGAAGTAAAGAAGGCTTGCAAACCTAAAGAGAGGACCCAACAGGGATCCAAGAGCCAATTCAACTCTAAGAAAGAAGAATAATTGTACAAGGATTACCTCCCAAGTAGCACAATTGTTCAAATATTCATAACTTCTTGCTCAAAACTTAGAATTGAGCATGGAAGTAGGTGTTGGAAATATCTGGAAAATTATAATATAACTACTTACCCAGAAAAGTGATTTGAATAGTCAATTTATTAGAAAAGAAGAATAAAGAATTATGATATATTATTGAACCAGAATGGTTCATATTTTCATGAAATTGTTAAGACAGTTAGGCTGACAAAGTTCAGTTGGCTTCACATTTTGAAGAGTTAAAAACAACTAGATCATATCAGGATCAACACAGAGTGTAGAGGAATGTAATATACACAGGGGGCTTACAACCGTGAATATGAGATCAGAGGAATGGATGTCCATCATATGGGTATTGAAGGAACAAACTTCAATGGACATGGATAAGGAAAGGATGAAAACATGAATATGGAAGAGACCATTAAAAATTTTCAGAAAGATGTCCAAAGCTACAAGGATGATAATGAAAATATTATGAAAGCCAAGCAACATCAGGAAGACTTCAACATGAAGTTAATGCATATCCTAGACATAATTGAAAATAAATTGGATAAGGAGAATGGCTCAAACAAATCAGGAAGTCATAAGTCTCCCGAGGAGAAAGGAAGATCAATGAGTGCTAGAAGGCATCACCATCGCTCCCAAAGGAATTCCAATAGGAGATAACCCAACAGATACAATTCATCCTATGTCAAGAAGCATCATAAGAGGTCTGGGGTGGATGAACTGCGAGGAGAAATGAACAAAATCAAACCTCATACATTTGATGGTGAGCACAATGTTGACGATAAAAATAACAACAAGGTTTTTTCCTGCAAAGTATTGCTTAAGACTATTATTATAAGCTAACAAGATATATGATACTAGTAGGTGGGACCCCCTTGTATATTGGGAGATCAGATCTAGTTCTTATTTCATGTTTATGTTTTTGTTCGACACTGCTTACATGGCTCTACATCATTGATGAAATCCGGGTTTTATTGGAAATGAATAAGGCCTGTTATGTGTTGGTTCCAATTACGACAAGTGAATGATGGGTAAGGCATATTATGTTTTGTTCCAAGCTCTAATTTCATGTTACGATGGCTTATGTTATCCATTGCTACCATTTATATCTATTCCTGGATTCATTACTTTGACACCTGCACAATAGACATGCTAGTAACAATACATAAGAGCAGTTGAAAAGAGGAAAAAGAAATATAAACAAAATGCAAAAAGAAAATATTGAACTATGCTACTATGCTACACTAAATGCATTGAAATTAGAATTATCATTGTTAATCCTAGCTAACAGTTAATAACTATGTGATTTATTGAGTTATGTGAAAGCATGGTTGATATGTGTTATGGTGTAGTTGGCAATGGTTAAATGTGATATGGGTGGCGCTCTTGGAAATTAGTGGATGTTGGTTTCGATGCATGGTCTAATTGAATGAATTAATGGATCAGTGGGTTGGCATGTACTAAGGAATTGAATGGATTGAGGGTGGAGGCGACGTGCATTTATTGCACATCACTCCTACTACTTCCATTGGTCGACACCCTAGTTTGGATATTGTTCAACTGTGTTTTTTTGTGGTTAGGATCCAACTTTCAAGAAGAGGAAGAACCGCTCGGCCAAGCTCACGTTTTTAAGGTGCTTTTGGTTACATGTATGTCTTTTCACCATCCATGAATTTGTTATGGTTACGAAATAGATGTTTTCTTAGGATGTATGGGTCAGTGCTTTCCTTAAGTATGACAACTTTGTGAGATTGTGATATTTTTCTGGAATGAATCATTGGTGGTTTTCGTTGCGATAATGTTTGAAGTCACAGTGTTATTGGTCATTATGAGTGTTAGAAGCCATAAAGGTTCTTTGTCATCCTTGCTAGTTTTAGTTGGAGGGTTTCGTTTGGTATAGAGTGGCTGGATGTCTCCAAGCATTCGTATCACCATACCCAGTCTTTTGTTGTTATGGGGTTTACTGGTTTTGAAATGCCTTGTGTCACTGTGCATTGTTTCACTTGGGTATTGGTTTGTTCATGCTATTGATGGTTACACAATGGGTTATATTTCTTTTTCTTGACTCTGTTTTATCTCAACGTTGTTAGTTGGTTGATTGGGAGAGCAATGAGGGTTATACCCTACATGTTCTAAGTATTGTTACAACACCAAAATAGAGCCTTTTCTCCTCTATTCAATGTCTCTGCTATGTCATGAATTGTCACCCTCTATGCAAATTTATTGGTGGTATACCCTATGTGTGCACCATTGGTCTTGGAGGTTCTCACTCGATGAGGGGAGTCAACACCAGTCTCCCTGTGTTGGTCCACAGAGCAAACCCTTGATCTCTCAAATCCTGGTTTTGATAGAGGGAACCATTATGGCTTGTTGGGTATACTGTTGGTTTTTATGAGTTGTTGGTGTATTTTCGATAGTGTTCGATTTATGGCTCGTCTCTGGGATTATGTTGATAGTGGTGTTGGTTTCAATATTTAGTCACTGCATTGGTTATTATGACAATCAAATTGACAAATTCATCATAGTAGTTTGGTTGATTGGAGAATTGGATCGAATGCATAGTTGTTGTCTTTTACATGGTGATTATTGATTTGTTAACCTAGCATTAGTTTTAATTGATTAAGTCACAACAATGTTTTCGCGCGTGATGTGTGGGTATGTTTAGATTTCCTACAACATGTTATGTTGATTTGATGGTTGTTGTGAATGTGTGTTTTAAATTGACAATAGAAGCATTGCAATCATGGTAATTATGGCATGGCCATCCACTATATATTCTATGGATATTATTTGATTGCACCATAATTAATAGTCAAGGGTTCTTAAGAAATATAGTTTCGTTGCAAATTTGATCAAATTATGAGATGAGATCAAGCCTACTATTGCTATCTTGTTATATTGATTGATAGCCCAACATTGTGGATGTTTAAATTCAGAGTAGTGGGACCTGTATAGTCACAGAAATACTCTTTGTTTTGTCGAACGGCCTATATTTTCCAAGTAATATGAGTTAAAATGGTGATTGTTGTCTGTGTGTTTAAATCGCAAGTCAAGATCTTTGCAATTAAAATATTGATGGTTGTATTTGGTTGTCCGTTATGTGCATTGATGAATATCATGCATTGTAGCAGAGATAGACACATGTGTTGTGACATATGGTCTCATTACAATTTAATTGTTGGATGAAATCGATGGATGGAATCGGCCATGCGTTTTGTGTCTGTGTTTGATTAAGGAAATAATTCATGGAAGGTGATTGATTCTTGATGTTGAACAAGGTGGAAATAAGTGACTGTGTATTCATTTGGGAATTGTTTTAAAATATTAAATGGACAATGAGGAAAAACATAATTCTTCTACAGGTTGTTGTGGAATGCATGTTGTCTTGTTTGGTGACACTATGTTGAAAATCTTATTACAAACAGTGAAGAAGTCAATGCACATAATTGATTGAATTATGCACAATAGTTTTCATTTTGTCGTAGTGATTATTTGGTTGGTGTTATTCCCTTTTACAGAATGGTTTGATGGATTACTTAATTAATTTTATGAACAATATCTGCTCTCTTTCCCTACCATTATTTTTCTTTTCGCTAATTACAACCCCATCACCTGCCCACATTCATTTTTCAATCCATGTTCTAAAATTTAATTACAGTCAAGAAGAATTATGTATTGAAGCAGTTTGAAGTCATAGTTTCTTGGTTGGATCACAATGATATTTTCTTTGGTTTGCATTACAGTTGATTCTTTGTTGTCTTTGAGCAGTAACTGTGTTTCTTTTCCCCTTCATTTTATCATGTTTCTCTCAATACAAACCCCTCGCATATCCCAAGAACTTTTGTTCATCCCCTGCTCATTGACAACAACTAAACAATTTATATGGATTGGATTGCATGAGTCTGATATGTTGATGAGCCAAAGTCTATTTCATATTTTTAACGAGTTGTCATGTATGGTTGTAAAGGAACTATTTTATAATCAATCATGCATGCAAGAATGAGCTTTTTCAGCCGAGGTAGCCATGGCAGAGGAAACCAAGGGAGAGGAAATTGGAACAAAGGCCCAAGAAAGACAAGATTCTTCATACACTTTGACGTTGACTCACAAGAGTTAGGCCAGTTGTTTCAGGCTAGATTTTTCAATTGGATTGGGCAAGGAGTGGTCCAACCTAGGCCCAAAAGGCCTCCCTTACAAGGTCCACAAGCCCCTAGTATTCCCGTGCCCCCTCATGTCTCATTGCAACCCGAGGTTCCCGAAAACAACGGATCGCAAGAGATTCTCCACCCGACAGTCTCCCAACAATGTGGCTGGCCGAATTTGTCCTTACCTACTCCCCCTCCTATTAACTAGATTTCCCAAGCTACACCTATCCACTCGTCAATTCAGTCCTCTCATGCTAGAAAAAGGTTGAAAACTGAGGCCCACCATGCCCCTGATAAAGGAAAAGCCATTGTTGCCCCTTACTCACCCTCCAATGGCTATGATAAATATGTTTCTTCCCAGATGCATTTGAGGGACGATTTTTCTCATGTGATCAATGAAATTGGGCCTAAAGGCTCAGCACAGCCAAAGGAAAATTTAGAGAAATCGAAGGGTGAAAGCAACAATCAAGGAAAGATTACATCTCAGAGTGGGAAATATGGTTTTTGAGTCTTTATTTTATGTATTATTGATGATAGTTGACTTTTGAAGTTTTGGACATCATGTTTTCTTTGGATATATGAGTGATATATTTTTTGAAAATAATTTTAAATATCAATGAGACAAATTGTCAAATGTGAATGTGATGATGGGAGTCACAAGGAAGGGTGTTTTTCTTAATTAACTAGTTATGTTATGATTGTTAAGAGCTAAAGGGGAGTCAAAAGGGGTCCCACCTACTAGTTATTATTTATTTAAAACCCTTATTATGATTTATTACTTTCCCCCCTTAACTAAAAAGTTGGTTAATTTTTTAGTTAACTTAACTAATGAGGTAGTTAAACTACTTCAACCAATTCCAATGTTAAGAACCAAATATCAATATAGCATAGAAAAACCTCAGAAAAAGTACTCAA
>JZKD02S1673229.1:1044241-1055377 GCA_000966675.3 Picea glauca
TAAAATCACATAAAGAATGAATTTTCCAGCAATCTTTATTTATAAAAATACTAGCCTAAGCACTTCTAATCAATACTTGTGTGTTAGGGTATTAATTTTGATGGCTATAAACATAGGGTGATATTCCCGTCTATTTTTCTTTAGCCAAGCAGAATCTGAAAATTATTGAGTAAGATCATTTCATATCTTTTCCTCAACACACAATATGGATGAAGATATCGAGACATGGATGCTAGGGATGATAAAATATTTTCAATTGCATAATTATTCTTCTCATGCAGAAGGAATAATTTCTATATATTAGCTCAAGGGAAAGGAATCCATGTGGTGGGATCAACTTGTGTAGGTGCAACACATCAAAGAGAAAACTGTTACTTGGAAGGAATTCAAGAATTATTTTGAAAATAAATACTTGACTAAGAGATACTATGATAAGAAAATGAAATATTTCTTTGAACTCAAGCTTGGAAGTATGACCATTGATGAGTATGAAAGAAGGTTTTTGGAAATGTCAAAGTATTTCTCCTTCATCAATGATGAGACAGTTAAGATTCAGAGGTATTTGAGTGGGCTTCCATCTTTCATCAGTGATAAGATTCAATATGATGATCCTAAAAAATTGGAAGGGACCATAAGGTGAGATAAATTCCTATATTATCAGCATAAAGGAAAGCCAAATTCCAAAAATCTTGGGAAAACAAGAATAAGTTCAATATGGAATAGAGGAAGAAGGGGAATAAGCCACCATTCTTCCAAAACAATCCTTAAGGACATCCACCTTCTAGAGAGCCCAGAGTGATTGAGACAGGTAGGAAAAGGCCAAGGCATCCACCTTCTAGAGAGCCCAGAGTGATTGAGACAGGTAGGAAAAGGCCAAGGCATCCACCCATTCAATGTTGGGGTTGTAAAGAAGATCATATGTATAGATATTGTCCTCACATAAGTGAAAAAGTGAGAGTTTTTCACAGTGTACAGCAATGTGAAATAGTGGAGGATATGGGGGAAAATGTACCAAGGATCTATGCATCCATGGACAACAAGCAAGGAGAATTCCAATCACACATGATTGAAGTGGAAGGTATGATCAACAACCAACCCATTGCAGTTTTAATTGATTCGGGATCTAGTCATAGTTATATAGATCCTAAGGTGGTGGAAAGATTTCATTTTCCAAGAACCAAGCATGGGAAATATTGGTTGGTGCACCTGGCTACCGAATCCAAGAGAAAAATTAATGAGTTGGTTAAGTCATGTCTAGTGGGCATGAATGGGCTGAGAACCAAGGAATATTTGAACATCTTGCCTTTAGGTTCCTATGACTGTCTAATTGAAATGGATTGGTTGTACCAACACCATGCTATGTTAGAATTTCATAACAACGCATTTACTTTCCTGGATGAGGAAGGGAACCTAAGGAGAGTCCAAGGAATTCCTAGGGCAGTAATGGTTAGAGAAATCTCAACAATGCAGCTGAAGAAATGTTACAGAAAGGGATGTCAAATATTTGTATCTCATATGGAAGAAACACCTAAGGATAAGGTGTCAAATATTGAATATTATGCAGCCCTAAAGGATTTTGAGGATGTGTTTTTAAAGAAATACTAGGACTACCCCCTAAAAGAGATATTGATTTCTCTATAAATATGATTCTTGGAGTAGTTCCAGTATCCAAGACTCCTTACAAGATGAGTACACCAGAAATAAAGGAGTTGCAAATGGAGCTTGAAGAGATTCTGAAGAAGGGATACATATGCACAAATGTGTCACCTTGGGGTGCCCAATTTTATTTGTGAAGAAGAAGGATAGGACATTGAGACTGTGTATTGACTTCAGGAAGTTGAGGAAAGTAATTGTAAAGAATAAGTATCCTTTGGAAAGGATCAATGACCTATTTGATCAATTGAAGAATGCAAAAATATTCTCAAAGATTGATCTCAAATCAGGTTATCATCAGGTAAGAATTAAAGATGAATACATCAACAATATTTCTATCAGAATAAGGTATGGGCATTATGAGTTCACAATGGTTCCATTTAGGTTATCAAATGAACTAGTTTTCTTTATGTGTTTAATGAATGGTGTTTTCAGAGAGTACTTAGATAAGTTTGTCATTGTATTTTTGGATGACATTCTTATATATTCCAATTCAGAAGAGGAACATGAGCATCACTTGAAGATGGTATTACAAGTGTTAAGAGAGGATCAGTTGTATGCCAAATTGAGCAAGTTCTCATTTTATCATAACCAAATTCATTATTTGGGGCATATCATATCTAAGGAAGGGATTGTAATGGATCCTGAAAAGATCGAGGCCATTAGATGATGGTTAGCACCTAGGAATATGACAGAAGTCATACCCTTCATGGGTCTCTCTGGCTACTAAAAAATATTTATTGCAGGATTCTCAAAGATTGCACAACCTATCACTTCCTTACAAAATAAGGGAATAAAATTTCAGTGGTCATTGGAGTGTGAAAAGAGCTTCCAGAACTTGAAACAATTATTAACCAGTTCTCCAATTCTAAGGATTGCTAATCCGAATGAACATTTCATGGTATGCATAGATGCATTCAAAGAAGGACTTGGTGGAGTCCTTAGTTGGAATGGATTTGTGGTATGTTATGAATCAATGAAGTTGAAGGAGCATGAAAGGCACTATGTTACTCATGATTTGGAGTTCGCAGCCATAGTGCATGCCTTGAAGAAGTGGAGACACTACCTCATGGGAAAAAGGTTTGAGTTGAGGACATACCATAATGGTCTAAAATATTTATTTGATTAGCCAACTTTGAATGCCAGGAAGAGCAGACGGTTGTAATTTCTCAGTGAGTATGACTTTGATATAAGTCATATCAAAGGGAAAGAGAACAAGGTGGTTGATGCACTCAGTAGGAGAGTGCATGAGTTGCATGTTATACCCAACAGATAGAGCAGTAATTGGGCCGGAGTTGCTTAGGGAAATGGAAGAGAAGATGTCAAAAATAAAGAAGAATTTAAAGACTTTTCAAGACAAGAAGAAAATTTGTGTTGATAAGGAAATAATTCACAGGGAATTTTGCATAGGTGATCATGTATTCCTGAAAGTGAAGGCCAATAGAAGTTCCCTGAATTTGGGAAATTGTTCCAAGTTGGTAGCTCATTATTGTGGTTCATTTGAAATCCTAGAGAGGATTGGGCCTATATCGTATATGCTTGCATTACTTGCATCTATGTTGATTCATAATGTATTCCATGTATCATTTCTCAAGAAGTATATACCTGATGCTAATCATGTTATTGATTGGAATGTGATTCAGGTGGAGGAAGAAGGTGCTTTTCAAGTGAATCTATTGTGCATACTAGACCGGAAGATCAAGCTACTTCATAATCGATCCATAGGGATAGTAAAGGTCCAATGGACATGGTACGGTCCCGAGGATGCAACTTGGGAGCATGAACATGTTATCCGGGTAGAATACCCACATCTTTTTGAAAGTCTTTGAAACTTTTGGTTGTACATGTAAATAAGATGCACTGAGGATAACGTATAAATAATGGGAGGGGATTGTAATACCCCAAGGTTGAGCCCCATCTAAATTGTAAACATGTTTTATAGGCTAGTGATCCAAGTGATTATAAGCTAGGAGGATTATGTGATGATTAGGCCAGAGAGCCTAGATGATTAAGACAAGTGACCCTGTTTTTGTATATGTAAACACTCGTATCATTAATATAATTCATCGTTTCATGTAGACCGAACATGATAAAAGAGTATGGGGGACTAATATCCACTAGGAAGGGAAAGGGAGGGGTTATGAGACTAGGAAAAAAGGTTAATATTGAGGGATTAACTCTAAAGGAATATTATATTATTATTTCCTAAAGAATATGGTGAGGATAATTTTTTTATCCTAAGTCTTATGGAAGAGGGAATGAATCCCAAGTGGAGAGAAGCGAGCTCCAGGAGAGCCATCTGTCAATCATGGTGCATGAAAATATAGGTGGGGACAAATATTATTTTTTCCCATATTTCTCATTCACTCATGCACTCACGCATGGAGCCATCCCCTCCATCATCGACCTATGCATCATTCACGCACCTTTGGAACCTGCAGGCACCTTGATCTATCCTGTACTTTTCCTGTGAAGAAAACCACACCTGTATTTTTCCTGAGCTCGTACCGTGCCTTAACAAACTATTTTTCTTTCCAACATAGTTCCTTGACTAAGCATGTCTTTCTTCCATCACCCTTACTCGATTGACTAAGGATATGGACTGAAGAAGCAGGTTATCATGCCTATGGGTTTGAAGAGGTAGGTTGTCAGGCCCGTGGACTAAAGAAGCGGGTTTTCAGGCCTGTAATAAACTCTCTCTAGGTGAGAGAGGTTGCTTGGGACCAGAGGGATCCCAATGGAAACTATAGTTCTATGAGAATTCATGTCTGACCTATTAGTGAAGCCACGAAAGGTAAGTGGGGCAGTCAAAGGATTTTTTATCAGAGAAGGGGCAGACTTCCTAGGGTGGGACATGCATGTGGGGAATGAGAGGTTGTGGGATGTTAGTATGAGTTAGATCCTAGGAATAAATCCTTCATGTTGACCGTGCAACTTCCTACTGACTATGCAAATTCTTGTTGTCTCAGCCTTGCCCATGAATCCCTTTACCCAAGTGGAGTTTAGTCCCAACTCGAGGGTGACCCACTGCTGAGAGTGATGAGCAATGTGGTCTACGGCTGGGAGGTTCATGGAAGGTCTGCACATAGTTGGCATTCTTCTATAAAAAGATAAGTACCATTTATGTGTTCATTTGAATGTTTTTTATTTGTACATGTCTTATAATTTTGAGTTTTTACTATATATGTTGTATGTATAGGCTTACTGTTATTTCCGCATTAATTTGTGTATTAGCATAATGTAATTGTCAGTTAAGTTTTATATGATGTTCCGCAAGAGTTTATGTGTGGTATATCCCAGCAGTTCTATGGTTGGGTATGTACATTTTTTAATATCAAAAACATGAGAAGTTCTCAATGTAGCAGTCCCTGGCCTGGGAGGCCCAGGGTGTGCTAAAAATTTGGTTTCATAACTTAGAAAGAGTGTTTTATGGAGTAGCATCGCCCATCCTGGGTGGTTAAGGATGTTATAGTAATGAGAAGGAGAGTAACCTCCTAGATTTTGCATAAGACTCGAGGAAAAGAGAGAACTCCCTAGTGGTATCATGGCTTGGCACGGGGGTGGCTAGAGTGCTAACAGTGAATGCATATGAGCCTATGGTTGGGTGGAAAGGAAAACACCCACAGTCAGTTTGGTATCTCTAACTTACAATACAGATAATTATTTCACGTATTATGTGTACTTGAATTGAAATGAGTGATTGTGCATATGTGATTATGTTAGATATGTGCATTGCACGATTAATGGTAATAATGTTTGTTTTCATTTGTAAACTCTTGCATTCGGGTGATTGTAGAACAACAAGTTTGGTGCATGACTTGCATAGTTGAATATAATTATCTTGTAATATTCTAAGACAAAGAAAGTAAACCTCTATTTGTGCTTTCTATGTACACAAGGAATACATGTATAGAAATAAAGGTAAATGGGTAATTTGATGCAATGATGGTTCCATGAGAAATGAAATTAGAACCATAGGAAATGATTGACGATCCCCAGAAGGGATTTAATTCTATGGTAATGGCATGTCAAAGGCCATAAAATAAATAAGATTCTCTGGTTTGGATAAAGTAGGGTCTCCAAGACCAAAGGGTCCCGTTAAAGGCATAAGGACTCAAGGAATCTAGGTTAATAACTTAGCAAGAAGAAGTTTCTTAAGGATGCAAGAATATTAATACCATACATAAGCTATATCCACAGGGCCAAGTATTATAACTCGATGCGACCCAAATCCAACCCTAGTTCCATGCCTTCAACTATAATTTACCTGAGAGAGATAGAAAGAGTGATGTCGTAATGACACGTTGTGCCAACTTGAATGCCAAGGTGTCATGGAAGGGACACTTGTCAACATTCGGTTGTGAATGAGTGGAGTAGGGTATTTCATAGAGAAGACCCTTCGTAAAAATGATCGTGCTATCGTAGTCGTCCATTTACATTTCAGGAACTATCAGAACCATTAGATCGAGCAATCAACCATATTAGTTGATTAGATTGGTGATTCCTATGGTCATTCAATGTTGACCCATCCCAGGAGTAAAAAGGTGTTAAATGGTCAGAATCCACGAATGTTGAAGTCGCAAACTAACATGGGTCATATATCTAAGGATCCTTCGAGACCCTTCTCAACTGTTAGATTGAGTATAGTGGAAGGATATAGTAAGTGGTATCATCAATTGACAACAAACAATTCTCCCTGCTTTCTGAATTCTTTGATAGGTAACCCTTCGGGGAATTATTGGGTTAAGGACTATAAGGGATGCAAAGTCGTCAAATCTTAGAGCAGCAAAATCCCACCAACCATTATATCATAGGGAAGAATTTGAGAGCAATGTGATTCGTTGATATGAGGGTTCATTGGGATCATTTATCAATAGTTCAATCTACTAGTGGAAGGACAGTGTAAACACTTCGGTGAAGTATTACTCCAAGAAACATAAGGTACAAGGGGTAAGAATATCCCGAAGGCCGGAGTACGTCACGAGGAATTCCGGAACTTCAAAATTTCAGAACTCTGGGACCTCAAGTCTCCAGGGATGTTTCCATACATGTATAGGAATGATGAAGGGTCAAAGGCTCGATATTCACGAAGGCTTAGGGAACATTCCATGTATCCACTCCTCCAGGGGCCATGTCATTTCCAGAGTGCAACAGCTTGGGCCACGAAATTTATAGGTTGGGAAGTATAAAATATATGAAGCCACGTGGTGAAGGGGATGTGCATTGGCCAAAAATGTCCTAAAAACTTCATAATGCCATAACTCTCGAACCAAAACTTAGTTTTGGACAAGGTTATAATCATTGGAAATTTCTCGGTGAGCACAAGGTGATGGCATCCTCATCCTAGGAATTTAGGGAGTTGTAGGAAAATGGAAAATTTATACCCCCATCCCTTAAAAAGGCTACTTAGGGGGTTGGGTGTGTGACAGAGTGGTATCATAGCATGCAACAACACTTGGCCTAATTGAGCTCACGAAAGAGTCAATAACTTTCTTTTCTTAAGAAAACTTTAAGGAGAGAGGGAACCCTACCCTACCCTCTCTATCAAAGAAAGATTTAAACACTATACCTAGATGGACCAGAAATCAACCACATGACTAGTATAACAAGGAAAATCCAAGCGTGTTAGAAAATTTTCCCTGCATTGGAGAATTTTATCTTTTATCTACACAAGCCCCTTGGTTGAGGTTACCTTTTGGAAAATTCTTACAATAAAAACATTACAGGCAAATGTGCGGTAGAGGAAGCAGATGGTTGCTTTGGTAGAATGATAGTTACTCCTACAAGAGTGAAATTATGTTGATAGGAACTAATATCAATACTTGGATGTGGATGGACTGAAGAGGTGGAAAGTTTGTCTGAAAATGTGGGCTTATGAAGCCTCTGTTAATTACATTTGTTGCTTAAATAAGATACTTGGCCTTGTGAGTATAATTATCCATGTCTATAGGACTTATGGAAATATGTGAGGTTATCTTACTTAACCTGTCATAACTGAAAACATGTTATTGGGATAATCTCTTTTTGCAGAGTAAAAAGGATTCCTATGGACTAAGAATAACCCTCATGGAAGAAGCGAAGTGACATGAGCAAGTTCAAAGGCTCATGGTTGTGCTAAGGGGGTGTATATCCCTATTAACTTAAAGGGTGTGGTTATGCATGATAATGCAAGAGGTAATCAAGTGGAATAAGTGTGCACTATAGACATGGGTAAAATTCTTGGTGCATACAGACTTATTGTAGTTTGTCATTGGATGTAAAATATGGTGATGTCATAGATCATATGGTTAGTGATGATATTATTATAGAAGCATAAGTAAGATGTTGATGATATTGATTGTATATTACATTATGAGGATAAATTTAGAATGGTTAATGAAATGTTGATCCCAAATGTGGTAAAGGAAGTGTTGGGGAACTTCTAGATGACCAATGGGTCAGGTTGACATCCATGAAGCAATTAAACAATAACAATGAACACTCAACTCAAACTTTCTCATTACCAAAGAATGAATAAATACAATGAGATAAGATGTTACGATAAATCATCTTCTCATACAATCTCTCAAGAATCTCTCCAACAATCTCTCCATGAATCTCTCAAATATATTTCCTAACCTTAATTATACTTTCTAGACATAACAAATAACAATAATACTAAAAATAATTACATCTAGAATATGATAAATGAATCATTATTCCAACATTTCTCCCCCATAATGATCATTTGGAAATATTCCAAGATCATCTCTAAATTTGCAGAACTTTTCCTTGGATAGTGCTTTGGTGAAAATATCAACTACCTACTCTTATGTTTTGCAATAACTGATCTCAACCACACCTTGTTGAACTAAATCTCAAACAAAATGATATTGAATATCAATATGCTTAGTCTTCTTATGAAACACTGGATTTTTGGTCATTCGAATAACACTTTGATTATCACATATCAACTAAATAGGTTGTTCCTATTGCTCATGAATATCCTCCAAAATTCTTCTCAACTATACTACTTCACATGTTGTTGTCGCTACTTCTTTATACTCTGCTTATGCTATGGAGAGAGAAACTGTAGGTTTCTTCTTAGTTCTCCAAGAAACTATTGTTGAACCCATGTTGAATGAATATCCTAAAGTTGATTTCATGTCATCCATGCAACCTACCCAATCTGAATCTGTATAACCAATAAGCATGAAATCTTTTGTAGATCTGTATATCAAACCATAACCAATTGTACCACATAGATATCTCAAAATCCTCTTAGCTTGTTTCCAATGTATGTCCTTGGGGTTTGAAATGAATCTAGATACCATACTGACTGCAAAATATATATCTGGTCGAGTTGTAGTTAAGTAGATCAAACTTCCAATCAATTGACGATACAAAGTAATATCAACTGATTTGGAGTCATCATGTCCGTATAAATTCAACCCAACTTCTAAAGGAGTTGTTGCTAGCTTGCAACTCATCATTATGAACTTCTTCAAAATATCCAAAGTATAATTGCCTTGTTACATCAAAATACCATCTTCTTTTTTCCAAACTTCAATTCCCAAGAAATAATGTAACTCTCCAAGATCTTTCATCTCAAACTCAACAATCATGTGTGACTTAAACTTTTGAAATAAATCAACATTGTTCCATGTGTAGATCAAATCATCAACATTAAGTGCAATAATTAGAATATCATGACCTGATTGAAGAATATAAATATTGGGCTTAGATAAAATTTTGATCAAGCCATGATCCTGGAAGTATTTATCAATTCTTGAATACCAAGCCCTTGGTGTCTGTTTAAGACCATATAAATCCTTCTTCAACATGTAAACTTTATCTTATTTACCTGGAAATTCAAAACCTTTAGGCTGCTCCACATAAATTTATTCATCCACATAACCATTCAAGAAAGTTGACCTAACATCCATTTGAAAAATTGTCCATTTATACTGAATAGCTAATGAAAGAACCATCATGATTGTATCCGCCTTTTCCACTGGGGAAAATGTCTCAGTATAGTCAATGCCTTCTCTCTGTGCATAACCTTTTGCAACTAAACGAGCCTCATACTTATCAATTGTGCCATCTGATTTATACTTAGTTTTATAAACCCATTTAGTACCAATCACCTCTTTACCTTTTAGTAAGTTCATCAAATCCCATGTATCATTTCTCACCAAAGAATTCAACTCTACTTCCATAGCTTCATTCTATTTTTTATTTCTTGATGCTTCTGCATAAGTTTGAGGTTCATCCTACTTCATTACATGTGTCATAAGTGAATAATTCATAAGATTACTTTGGGATCTGGTAATCCTTCTTTCAAAATTTCTATCTAACATATTTCTTTCAGAATGACTTATTTCAAACCACTTAGGTTTCTTCTTGACTGCATATTCCTTTACTAACTTGGAATGTGATTCACCATCAATAGTAATTGTATCTTCTTTTAATTTCAACTATACAAGTTCTGACTGATAAATTCCATGCTCATAAAATACAACATCTCTGATTATTATTAATTTCTTTTCTTGAGGATCAAACAACATGTAACTTCTTGTTTCAATACTGTAACCAATGAAAATACACTTCACACTTTTTTCATCCAATTTGCTTTTCTTTTCCTTTGGAACATGTGCATATGCATTGCAACCAAAAACTTTCATATGTGCAACACTTGGTTTATGTCCTAACCATGCTTCTTCGGGAGTCAAATTCAACATTTCCTTCGTAGGACATCTATTAAGAATGTATACTGATCTGTGTACTTCTTTAGCCCAAAACTCATTACCAAGTGACTTAGCCTTTAACATGGTCCTATCCATCTCAACTATGGGTTGTTTTCCTCTCTACCACTCTGTTCTATTGAGGAGAGTATAAATTGGTAAACTCTCACTATTATTTCTACAATAATTCAATAATTCATTTGACCTGTATTCTCCCCCATTATATGTTCTTAGGGTGATAATATTGAAACCACTTTGCTTTTCAACCAATGCCTTTAACTCAAGAAAATGAGAAAACACTTCAGATTTCTCTTGCAAAAAATACACCTAATTCTTCCTTGAAAAATCATCAATGAAAGTGAGAAAATAACGAACCTTTCCAAAATACATTGTCTCCATTGGACCACACAAATCTGAATGCACTAACACTAGATGTTCACTATCCTTCCAAGTTCTATTTGAGAAAATTTCCCTATGTTGTTTCCCAAAAATATATCCTTCACACACTTCATCATCATTCTTGATATAAGGAAGACCATTCACCATATTCTGCTTTCGAAGCAACACTAAACTATGAAAATTTAAATTTCTCGTTCTTAAATGCCAAATCTTGTTGTTCATCTCTTCTGTTGCATTCAAAATGTGTGCATTTCTTGAATAAAAAAAAACTTGAAAATTCTATCTTCAGTCATTTATCCTTTTGCCACAACTACATTATGATTCAACTTATCCATGATTAAATATTCCTTTTTATCAAACA
>JZKD02S1673229.1:1055387-1067673 GCA_000966675.3 Picea glauca
GAATCCTTTTCTCCCGCCTCCTGTCGACCTGGACAAAATCCCATTGGTCGACAAAGACAGATTGATCGCTGATACCAAGTGTGATTTCAATTTTTCAGACCTCCAGTCATGGCTTCAGGAGGTTTTCCTAAACCAGAGTGATGAAATTAGACTCTGGGAGTCCAATTTTCCCCTTTACCGTTTTCCCCAGATACACCATTTTCCTGAGTTCGCACTTAAATGCCAAGCTCACTATATTCCCGAATAGAGAGCCATCATATCCTCATCTGGAGACACCTTGTTCCTCATCACTCCCGAAGACATAGACCAGATGATTCAAATTCCCCATGCAGACTCTGCGACCCCTTTTAACCTGGAAATCCTTACAGAGTTGTATCAGAAGATGAATTTTCCCCAGAGAGCTCAAATATTTGAGATTTTCCTTCCCACCTCCACTCAATTCCCTTCCACAAATCCCCCTTACCCATCTTCCATGTTCTCCACCAAGGGAAACCAATTCATTTCCTCCCTTTGTGCTCTATTAGGGTACTATTCCGACTAATGGGTAGATGAGCCCATTCTGGGTTTTCTATCTATTTTCTCCACTGATGAAAAGCCCACCACTCAGCTTGATTTTAGCACCTTCTTAGCAGACAATATTCACGAACAGTTCATGAATTTTGGCACGGAAGGCATGTTCAGATACTCATCTATATTGGCATACATGTTTGTTTACTTCCAAGTAGATAAATTTAGTTTCTCCATGTAGAATATGGACGCAGATGGAAGGCCTCAGCCAGTCACAACATGGACCTCTTTGCTAAAGCATAACTCCACAGAGTATAGCTTCAAGGCTTTCATCGATCTGTTCTACCACCTGGTGGTAATCATGTTGAGCGGCAGGCCCGAGCCTAGAATAAACGACGAAGTCCAGAGAATTCTACATCTCTCGAACAACACAAAGATCGGAGATTGGTACTTGTATCAAAACCACACCGATATCAGAGTATTCAGATGCGAATTGGTGCCCTACAAGCTACCCAAATATTTTCCAGTAAGAATATTTGCTTTAGAGTATATAAGACAAATCATGAATTCAGATGACATCCATTTTGTATCCTTGAAGAAAAAGAAGCAGCTCAGAATCAAGGGGTAGATTGGCTCTTTCATCTGCAAAAGCCGAGGCACTAGGGAAGAAGCTGACAGGATGTTGAAAGAAATGAAGTTCTTTATGAGCTTCCCATGGCACTATGATCCATACGGGATCATCTCAGAAATGTGGGTGAAGAACAAAAATATCCCGTACGTTCACGAAGCTAAGTCTGAGATTGAGAAACTCGCAAATCAGATTGTGTGGGTGCCTGACACCTTGGTTGAAGTGGAACAGCAGGTTCCCCCGACCACTATGCCACCAACTTCCATGCCACAGGTCCTGAAGGAAAAAAGGCCTTGAAAAGAGTCATCTCTGCCTATCACAGAGGTATCATCTGAAGAGTTCCAGTTGCACACTAAGAGGCCCAAGACAACCACATTTCCCAGTCCAACCGGAGAAATAGAAGTCCCAGCTACCACAATGGTCAAGTCTGTCATTCCACCTTTCGGTTCAAAACTATATCAAGGCATCACCCCAGCAGTGCCAAAGAAATCCACAGGCTCTCACCTGGACACTCAGCCGAGCAAGACTGGGCCCAAGTTGAGCATCTTAGAGAAGTATGAGATGATTAAGACAAAGAATCAGACCCTTACCAGGAGTACTTACGCTCAATTTCGGAAGTAGACGTCGACTGCGTAGCATAAGCTGTTGTCTGCATTTGACACAGAAAAGGGCAGGATGCACATGGCTTTCCTTCAGGCCCAGGTACCAGACCCCAAAGTGATCACAAACTATAAGAGGGCCACCTTCGAATTCCAAACAAAGGACATGCACCCAACAGATCAGATGGATCTGCACAAACAGACAGGGGAGATGGTGTTCCATATGTTGGCACATGCTTCAGCTTTTGTAGAAAAATTACAGGTATCATTGAACAATGCTCAGACACAACTCAAGCTGGAGAAGATATCATCCTTCACAAAAGACAACAGAATCAAAACTTTGGAGGAGCTGGTCCTCAAGATCGGCTATGACCCCTCCAACGTCAAAGCTGCAGAGGAAATGATAAAGAAGAAGAATGCAGACATTGTTGCTTTAAGGAAACAACTGAAACTCCCACCCACAGAAGACTCACAGGTGAAGGAGATAGCATAGAAAGAAGGCGAGAAGGATGAAATGCTTAAGCTGCTCATGGAGTAGAACACACAACTCAAAGAAATGGAAGTTGAGATGGAAATATTATTAAAAGAGAAGGAGTAGATGAAGCCAATGGAAGTCATTCCATTGAGTGCCATCCCAATTTCAGGAGAAAGCACAGCAACAGTGACAACAATCCCATCTGCAATTCTAGTGACATCACAAGAAGGGACAACCGACCTCGCCAAATCCATGGAAAAGATGAACCTACAAGAGACAGAAATCAGCAGGCTTAAGAAGGAAGTTGAAAACCTCCAGGAACTCAAAGATTCTTTCCAGACCAGTCTCTCCAAGGAAAAGTAGGTAACTAAGCAGCTCAGGAAGGAGCTACAGCAGCTCCAAAAGCAAACAGTCGTAGGGAAGACTTTGGCTGAGGTCAAAGAGAATGTATGGATAGACATCACAAAGTCCATAAATGAGATATGGTCCATTGTCCAAATTATGTTTGAGCAGAATGAGTTGGCCCAGAGGAGTAAACAGGCCATTGATAAAATTAGAGTAGAATTGGGAGATAGACCAACTCAGGCAAATGATATCATTAAATTCCTTAATTCTAAGACCAGAGAAGAACTAGAAGAGTTGAAGATAGAAGACAGAACAGAGACTATCCTTGAGGTCAAAAGAGTTTTGACCAAAAGAGGATTAATGCTTCAACTGGAAGAAAAGGTTTAGAGCATGGACCAAGGGGTACAAAGGTTCTTTAGCAAGATCGAGGCTCTCCATAAGAAAGGTCTCCCCTGTCTAAAGGTCATTAATGATAAACTGATGACACTCCCAGATTACAAAAAGAGACTGTTTGAAGTGTCTAAGGACAGTTCAAAGTTTGCTGGCATACAAGGGAGCATCACCGGTAAAGCATTCCTGGACGCTCTTCAGTTGGACATCAGTATCCAACATGAGATTCGATACATATTCCTCACTAAGCCCACATTCGCCAAGTATACGGAAATGGACGAAGTGTATCGGAGACTGCTCAAAGTTACTGTGCCTAGTCATCTCAGATGGGAGGAACTCTACGATCTTCTCGATTAGCAGATGAGCTGTCCAGGTCCAGTCACCTGTCCAGTCAGATGAGGTCGTGAAAAGGATTCATCAATGGTCTACCCGGAAATTCCGCGTGCAATTGCACCAAGTCATCAAACAGTTTGATTAGTTAAATTAGTTAGGCTAAAAATAGAATTAGCATGTCCTGATCAGTTATGAGAGGAACGTTTGTAATTTGAATTATAAATACTTCACCTTTAGAAGTATTGAGGGTTTTTTATCTTCACACCCTGACGCTATCAGACTGTACCATTTTTATGAGATCTTCCATTAATAAAAAGGAGGCACTTTTACAGGATTCTTGCGTGTATTCACTGATGATGTTTATTCTCTAAGTTGAACGTTTTTCTTGCTTTGTGATCATATTGTTTTCTAAAACTAATCTTTAAGAGTAACATATGTTGCAGGATTTATCTTTGATACCCTATTTCCGATTCTAAAAGATTTTAATGTTTATCTTCTGAGGTTTTCGATTAAGAAATTCTTAACTACTTCTTAGTTGAATTTATCTTTCTCATCTTTTATTCTGTCCATCATTTAAGCTACTAAAAGATCTAGTGAGTATATTATCTCACCCTGTGGAAGTCTTCTTTTCTCGTTTCTGGTTGTATTTCATATTTAATTAAATATAGACCCCATAGCCCAATGGAGGTGTAGACTGTCTCAACCAATTAAAAAACACGTTGACAACAAAAACTACATATTTTTTTTACCTAGCCTACTATCTAAACTGAAAACATAGCTAAATCATATAGAGAGATCCCTCTCTGAAGATGGAAGGGCTAGATCCCAGCTTTAAAAGTGTTTGGATAAAGTTACCTTTGTGGATTTCTTCTGCTTCAACCTCTAGGAAATTTACCAAGTGCTAACACAGTGCGGTATGAAACCTTAGACCAGGAAAAAGACAATAGGAACCAATAGGAGAACATCACATTATTTTCAATGTTCCTGGAAGATATGCAATAGAAGACAACTAATATATGGAGGATCTCAATTAAAGTAGTCTGGTAAAATGAAGGGATTGTGAACTTCAAAAGTTTAAAACACCATACGTGGATTCGGGCCAGAAGGGATCCAAAGAAGAAGTGGTTAGAAATGAGGTATTTCACATCATGTGAGGAAGTAGACTAGATTGTGAAGGACTAGCCCACATAGTGGAAGGTCCTAGTCACATAGAGGAAAGGAACAAAGCCTAAGGATCAAGAAGAATGAAGAACATCAAAGAAGATAAGCAGTCCAACAGATAATACAATGAAGGTTGCAGAGCATGGTCAAGCCTCAGGAAGTAGCGCAACAAGAAATAATCCAAGGAAGAAAGATGTTGTTTCGAGGGAAGAAGTAAAAGGGGATGGCGAGAAGGGATATATCTCACTATAAAAATAAGTACATGACGAGGAAGAAAAAAAAAAGAAAACTGAGGCGTAGACTTCATCCCCAACCAAGAAGAGGACTAGAACATAGGAGGGAGAAATAAGGAAGAAGATGAAGTATCATAAGAACCCTTTAGTACTTACTATTATAGAAGACGATGTAGAATTTGTCGTAGATAAAGTACATGATAGAGGGGAAAATGCACTTCTTGCAACTGAGGCATAGAGAGAGGAGATTATGGAGAATATAGAAACATTTCATGACATTGTACAAAGGATGCAACTAAATACAATGCATCATCCTACAACGCAGTAGGAAGAAAAAGTAAAGGAGGCACCAAAGCAGAAATAACAAGAAGAGACAGTGCAAACAGTAGTGAAGAGAAGTGATATGTTCAAGGTCACACAAGAAATGTTGGCAGTAGATGAGAATATAGCATAGAAACCAGTGAAGTACATAGAACAACTAGAGTTAGTTCTAGAAAACATACCCACGAAGGCATTATATTGGTTACAAGAGAGCATGATGCAAGAGGTTCAATATAGATCTAGGGAGGATGCCACCAACCTAGTGCTCGACCGAGAGGTTAAGGAAATTTTGTAGGTGACTTGTGAACAAATAAAACTCGATAAGGAGGAGAAGAAACAACATGCAAATAAGTTAGAGAAGAAACTTGAAGAAGTATATAGCCACATACCAGACTGTGTGCAGGAACTAGAGGTACCAACAAAAGAGATGATACAAAATATTGCACATGCACTGGATAAATATAAATATGAGATAACAGACTTAACAAATAACTACAAGAAAACTTCAAGAAGTATGGGAACAGAGAGAGAAGGAGGCTATTGTGCATGTAGATAACATAGTGTAGGAGGTAAAAGAAGTGGCATAACTATATGATAGGACTGCACACGTTTGGACCATCCTAGAAGAGGATGAGAGGATCCGGTAGCTGGAGCAGAGAGAAGAAAAGTTGAAAATTGTAGTTCAAGAATTAAAGAAGAAGTAGAAGAACGTGGCCATATCCCTGAGATTGAGGGCCACATAGGAGATGAAAAACCTACAGGTAGAGGTAAAGACCACACAGGAAGAAAATCAAGCAAGGCAGGATAAGTTGGAGACATTTTAACAATAGGTTGAAAGAATGATAGAAGAATTGCAAGCAAAGAAATCCAATTGGAACATGTGCATGTAGAAAGCAGAGAAGTGTTGAAAGAGCACATGAAAATGTAGGTTTTGGAGATACTAGCAGGAAAGAGAACACATGCTAAGGAGAAAGCAACACAGTTGGAAAAGAATTTTCATGCATTGGAGGTAGTGGTGTAGAAGGTGAACTAAGTCTAAGTGGCCCAGGACGAGCCACATATTAGTGTTGGGGGCCTATTGGAGCAAGAATGTTTGGGATAACAACGCAACAAATGAGTTAGATTGGACCAAGAAGGAGAGCATGCCATATTTTGAGGAAAAGCAGTGTGCACGACAAGATTTTCATAAATTCGGTGCATATGTGGACAAACCTAGCCATGTTAGGGTTAGGGTTTTGGAATGTATTGTAAGAATTTTTAATCCATTTTTGTAGTATAAATAGAAGATTTCTAAGGTAGACCGAGGCATCTAATCTTTGTGATATATCTTGGAGAGAACTATTTTGAAGAACCTATTTTAAAGTCCTTGTTGAGTTGAAGTCTATTTTGAGAGTTGTGGAACTCAGATAGAGTCAATCTGGATATGTAGCTAAGGGTCGGGTCGCAAATTGTGGATCTTGGTGCGACCTTAGTCCGCCTCACTACTCTCTATTATCCTATGATGTAATGCACGTAACACCTTTTTTATGAATAAGAAAGAAGAAGAAGATCTTTGTGGACATAGCCCTAGGGGGGGTGAACCACAATAAAACTTTGTGTGCAATGTGTCTAAATGTATTTACTATATTTTCAACTAGGATTGAATGGTTAGATATATGAATGAATGGTTTTACTTACAAAACACACTAGAATAGATATGCATAATGAATTTTATGAAAGAATGAATGAATGAATATGATGAATATTGTAATAGAATGCATGTTTAAGTATAAATAGAATTAAAAGTAACATCCCCCAATAAATTCCATTATTGAAGACACATGCGTCCTACAGTCACCCATAAACCATCTCGGGTGAGACTGCACTGTGCACTCTTTGTGCAGTGCAACCTTTTGGTTTACCAGAAGGGATGATGGTGATAAGTGTTTTGTTGGATAACTAAGGTAGAACCTGTGTCAACCCATACATCCAACATGTGCATACTAACAATCAATTCATTTACTCAAAAAGGAAATACTATTCCTTACTCATGCTTTACTTTATCATACCAATCCTTTTAACATGAAATCAAGCATCAAATGAATTTAATCAATGTGCCATTATCCATGGTCACATTTACACACAATGAACCCTTGCATTGATTTTTTGGATTATTACTTTTTACATTAGAAAATTTTCCTTTGTGGGTTGGAACTCAACCAACCTTTGACCAAATGGTTCCTTTATACATATTTATTTGTATAGCAGGACTATGTTTTTCCTGCGTCAGTTGAACATGATCTCAGATAAACATACATGAAACTAAAATTTTTGCATGAATGCATTCAAGCACTCTTCCTTCATTGGTAACCAAGGTGCTAACACTCATATCCAACCAAATTCTCTTTTCTTTAACACCTCTACAATTCTGGTAGAGTATTGGAAGGTCCTCCTTCTTTAATGGGAAATCTATTGTCTACCCTCTTATGCAAACACACATTTCATTAATGAATTCAATTTCAACATGCTACCTATGAGAACTTTTGTTACCAATCACTCTTGATTGGTCAATGTATAAAGGGTACTACTTATTCATGATTTGTTTTTTGAAATGATTTTAAATCATCCTTGACTGGCACAAATTTCCTCTCTTTATTATTCAGATTTTTCTTTTCTGAATATTACCCTGCTTGGGTAGCAATGGAATACAACGACCACTCAAAATTATTTTCATATCATTAAGATAATGAAATTTTTTCAGAAGGGATTCTTACCAAATCCCTTTCCATTCCCATGCCATATGAGCATGAAATATTTTATACGTGTTCTAGCTTCTAGCACCCTCTCTGAAATTACCTCATCACTGGTGCTTCATGGGATCCAAAATTCCCTTCAACAATATTTTAACAACAATCTTATTGTAATCATCCTCTTCTTGAGGTTTTCCATCATTGTAAACTATATTTCCCAATAGTTCCAATCATTTCCTACACAAACATGCATTATCACATTCAAAGTTATTCCAGTGGTCATGTTGATTAAAATACATATATATAAATCAGTAAAACATTTTCATATATGCCCCAACATATCTCTATGCACTCTACCACATTACCCTTAATGTTTTCATGAGTGTAGTCACAATCCAATTTTCATATGTATCTATAGTTATACAACTATCAACATCCTCATGCTAAAAACATTTACATTTATCAGCATAGATTCTCATTTTGGAGAATCACAATAGACAACAAGAAAGGAGTCAATGGACTCTTACCTTTTTCCAACTCCTTCTACACAGACCTAGACTTCCAGTCGAGATGAATTATTTCCCAAGGCCTCTCTGCCTTTACTCATTCATGGCTTTAACCAAGTTTATACATGTTTGTTCATTTTTTTCCTTTTACTAGTTGTACTTGTTTCCACAACTTCTCTTTTAAGGTTTACAACTATGTTAAACAATTTATTTTTTTAGGGTGAGAAAAGTATTCCTCCTTTTCTCCTTCTTTGCTTCTGCAATTTACTCCCTGCTAGGATATTCCTACTCTTACCCTTGAGCATCCTTGGTTAGGTTCACCTTAACCTTCTTGGATAAATCAACATGCTACAACAACAAGATTTTTATTCACAATGAATTATGAACCTGTGCATTATGCGCATTACCATTTAGTTATCAGAATGGTCAATGTTCATTTGTTAGTTTTCCATTCATGCATTATGTTTTAGAATGTAATACGAGATTCTTATATATATAGGCTCACAACCCACTTCCTAAATCTCAACAGTCATTAAGGTTGGGACTATATTCTCCTAACAAAGTCTTTACATAGTTCCTCCACATGGAAACTCCTTCAACATGCAACTGTCTTATTGCATATCCATCACTATTTATGATTGCCTCAACTTTGAGTCAACTTCAACTTTACCATTTCAGTTGTTCACCAATATTCCATGGGGAATATAAACCTACATTCTTATGATGCATTCTAAATTACACATGCACATTATCCCATTGTGTTGTCATGCACAATGCTCTTACTACATGTTTCAACATACTGTGTGTCTACTATAGACACACTTATAGTTTCCTTTCTGTATCTATGGAAATTTAGTTAGTTCATGATTATTCATGATCATTTACATCCATCCTTTAAAATCTTAATCAAGTTTCCTTTTGTCATGACAACAAAGCATCCTTTCTCATTTACTCTTTCATCAATTTATACTATCCTTTCGTGAGGGAATGGAACACATTCCCCTCAAGCTATCATTCAAAAAAAAAAAAATCATGAATCTGCATAATAGATTCAAACATGGATTCATGGTATTCATTCAATCTTGGAAATTGCAATTATTGCCTTACATTTCACTCATTCAGGAAGTTACATCATGCCTTTAGTATAAATATACTCATACATCATACATGTGTATCATTTGCACATTTAATATCATTCAGTCGTATCTATTTGGTCTTAATATCAGTCTTCATATCAAGCAACCTTACAATGCATTAAATCCATGCACTCAAGCATATAAAATCATAGCTAAAAATTCATCATGCAAGCTCATTGTTTGCACCTTTTCCATGTCATTCATACACATGAACATATCAGACTTCTATATCCTTCTCCAAAGGATCTTACTGCCATTCTTATGAAAAGTCTCATAGAGATACTCAACACTAAGCTTCCCTCTTTGTTGAGAGATTGCAGTTATTCACATGATACCCATGTGGAACGTTTAACAAACATAATCATAACTATGTCCCCCTTTCCATTTGACAACAACCAAAAAGAAGGAAATCTTTCCTCAAATACTATAAAATTATTCAACAACCTAGAAATACCATTTGGGAAATTTAACAGTGCCCAAGGTAACAAGACATCTTATCAAGCTTCTTTTTCATGCCTCAAATCATTTTTGGTTAACAGACCTTTTTATCAAGGGAATCCTTTTCTAGATTCCCTCTCACTACTACTTGAGCATACGAAGCCACACCTTATATGGATACCATCCACCTCTGGATTGTTGGAATAATGATTCATTTATCATATTCTAGATGTAATTGTTTTTAGTATTATGGTTATTTGTTATGTCTAGAAAGTATAATTAAGGTTAGGAAATATATTTGAGAGGTTCATGGAGATATTATTGGACAGATTGTTGAGAGATTGTAGGAGAAGATGATTTATCGTAACATCTTCTCTCATTTTATTTATTCATGCTTTGGTAATGAGAAAGTTTGAGATGAGTGTTCATTGTTATTGTTTAATTGCTCCATTATTATCTTGGTGTATTTATTCATTTGGTATTAGAGCGATGGAAGAAAAAGATGTCAAATTTGTTGATTGGTTTCTAAGCACATGTGAAGTGTTAAACCTGGAATATGCATATTGCACCTGCGTGGAGCGTGAGATATTCCCTGGAGTGTGAGACCTTCATTGCATGGAGCATGTGACCTTTCCTATGCATCGAACAACAAGTGCATCAAGTGATCAAGTGCGTCGAGCAACGATCGCATGACTATCTGATTTTGGTCTAGTCTTCAAGCTGTGACTTAGAGCATGGTTCATGTGAGAGAGGAAGATCGATTAGCTGTTCAATTCATAGAGGTCATGAGAAGAACTAGTGATGTGTACAGAACATTACCATACGAAACATCATTTTATTTCAAAATACAACGAGAAGACTCAAAGTTCAACCTCAAATACTACGATTTGTTGGTGTGTAATGCATTCTGTGTGAATCTACATGCATTGATCGACCAAAGTGGGTTATTGGTGTGAAATATGCAATATTTGGACTAGTAAAATCACTGGTGAGTTATATCTCCATAATCCTTTTTCCAGATGTGTCGATCTTTTGGTGTATATATGCTTGTACCCGTACTCCATAACAAAAATTTTGTTGTCATTTTTGATGATGCATATTCATTTGGCGAGTAGAGATTTTTGGTAGATTCCTTCATTTATGGTACTAGTATTATGTTTTTTTTTCTTTGACAAGCCTTCATTTACTCAATTAATTGAAGAACATAATCCTTTCTTATTATTTTTTTTCAAAGTGTAAAAGGCAAGGGTTGCAATTTTTTAATCATTTGGTGGCCAACAAAGAGAATTAGTGCTATATGTTTATGAAAGAATAAATGTAATTTTTGTTAGTTAAGGGAGATATAAGAAGTGTTGATTGTAAACCTTTGGAAGAATTGAGCTTTTAGCTCTTCATTGTACTCAAACATTAATTAAAGAATTATTTTTTTGGTGGCGGTTGAGTCCCAATTTTTGGGACATTGGTTCTCATCCTGGGTGAAGTGGGACACTTTATTTTTCTCTTGAGTATTCTTATTATGTCATTCTTATTTATTATTCACGGTGACAAGAAATATTGTTCTACCTAAACTTGTTGTCACAAATTATTTATATTGGAGCAAACACATGAAACCTATATTCATCACTAAAGATTTATGGGAGCTTGTAATTGATGGATATACTATGCCTTCTACTGATGAATTCAAAACATTAAGTGATGATGACAATAAATATTTAAAGGAAATTATTAAGAAATATAATGAATCACTTTCACTTATAGGAAGCGTAGTTGAAGAATCTATATTTACAAGAATTAATGTTTCAGAATCATCTAAGAAAGATTGGGATATTTTAAAGAATACATATGAAGGTGTGGTTGTAGCTAAATTGAAAACACCAAGGAGAAATTTTGAAAATGCCAACATGTAAAGTAATGAATCTATTCATGATTACATCACAAAGATGCAAGATCTTATTAGTCAGATGAGGTCCTTAGGTGAAGATGTTCTAGAAAGGAGACTAATTGAGAAGATTTTCAGAAGTGTTTTTCCCAAGTTTCATATGGTCACCACTAGTATTATGGTTTCCAAATATTTAATTACATTGAAGATTGATGAATTCAGTGGATTTTTTCTTACTGTTGAAGAAAATCAACCAACTGGAGAAGTGGAACATTCTTTTTATACAAGGCATAGAGGAAGAGGAAGAGGTAAAAATCAATATCAGAATCAAAATTATAATAGAAATCCACAACAATGACATAATTATCAAGGAAATGCATTTAGAGGAAGAGGAAGGAGCCCAAGTCTGTTTAGAGGAAGTTCAAGTCAATTCATAGGACGAAGCAAAAACGTTTTTCATGGAAGAGGAAGAGGAAGAGAAGGATATCAAGAACGACAAGGTCCACAATGTCATTATTGTCATAAGTATGGTAATCTTGAAAGAAATTGTTATGCAAAAATGAGAGATATGGAAAACAAAGGTGTTAATATTGTTGTAGATGAAAC
>JZKD02S1673231.1:0-12794 GCA_000966675.3 Picea glauca
AGGCCCGTCAGGTTCCCAACCGAGTCTGGGAGCGTCTGCAGAGTGGAGCACCCGCTCAAGCCGAGCATTAGGAGGCCCGTCAGGTTCCCAACCGAGTCTGGGAGCGTCTGCAGAGTGGAGCACCCGATCAAGACGAGCGTTTGGAGGCCCGTCAGGTTCCCAACCGAGTCTGGGAGCGTCTGCAGAGTGGAGCCCAAGTAAAGACTTCGGAGGCCCGTCAGGTTCCCAACTGAATCTGGCAGCAACGTCATGTTTCCATTGTACAGCACAATTTTTTCGAGGTACTTCAGCGTCCCAATGGACTCTGGAACCTTTGAAAGGGGAGCATCAACATACAGTTCCCTCAACTGCAGAGGTGCCTGCAATGTTTAGATACAATATTAAAGTGGGTTTGAGCCTCTACAGCCTTTTGGCATTGTGGTATAGGAAGACAGCCCTTAAGTACAACCATTTTTACATTTTGAAGAAAAAAGTAAACGGATCTGTAAAACAAAACAGAAAACAACTTGACTACCTGAGATTCATGTTGCCAGAGTGTTTTCAGTTGTTCCCCCTGTATATGTAACACTCTTAAATTCATTGATGGAAGCGAGGGAGGTAAGGAGGACTCCGGACAGTTCTCCCAGCGAAGATATATTAGTGGTAGTAACTGCCCATTGCTGAATACTTGTTCAACAAAATGACTTTCAGCGCTAAGCAGGTTGCAGTTGCTTAGGTTGCAGCTGAATACTTGTTCAACAAAATGACTTTCAGCCCTAAGCAGGTTCCAGTTGCTTAGGTTGCACCTGCTTTCGAAAGATCGGTCAGAGATATTTCCATGAAGCATGCTAATTCCACGCACCTGAATTGTTCACCCGGAGCTGTTAGAAACAAGATTGACAATACCGGGAAGTTTTAAGCATTCAAAACTTGACAGACAATTTTGATCACCCAACGCTATTTTGAAAGTCGGTCGAAAGTTTCAAAATACTTACAGGTGATTGGTTCTGCACATTATGAAGAAGCCTGTCTGTCAGGCGCCAAAGACGACGCGGATATTCTGAATTCTCCGCCAATTCTCTGCCGAGGTCTCGAAGATGGTCGTGCATTCTCAGACGGTTCTTACTGTCCACCTCCACCAGGCATCTGTTTTCCAGCTTCCAAAGACCCAGCCATCCTTCCCAGTCGGATCCATCCCATATTCTTATGGCAGTATCCCTGTCCTCTTCTATGAAGAAACAAGCAATGTCTAAGAATATGTGCTGCTCCTCTTTATCTAAAGTATCATAGCTAATTCGAAGCCTGCTCAGTATATCGCTGGGAAGAATTTTGCAGGTTTTCTGCAATTGTGCATTCCAAAACCGTAAATCATCTTTTCCACGAAGAAGCGCCCCAAGCACTTTAAGAGATAAGGGCAATCCATCGCAGACATTCAAAAACTTTTCAACCACTTCGTCAAATCCTTGAAGAGAATGGGGCTGACCGAATGCATGCGAGCAAAAGAGCTCTTGCGAGTGCTGTCGATTGAGGGTTTTCAACGGGTAAATGGATGACTCTGTAATCCCTGAGCTTGTAAGCACATCTTTACTGCGCGATGTAACTAAAATTAANCCAGAGTGTTTTCAGTTGTTCCCCCTGTATATGTAACACTCTTAAATTCATTGATGGAAGCGAGGGAGGTAAGGAGGACTTCGGACAGTTCTCCCAGCGAAGATATATTAGTGGTGGTAACTGCCCATTGTTGAATACTTGTTCAACAAAATGACTTTCAGCCCTAAGCAGGTTGCAGTTGCTTAGGTTGCACCTGCCCGCGAGGTTTTCGAAAGATTGGTCAGAGCCATTTCCATGAAGCATGCTAATTCCACGCACCTGAATTGTTCACCCAGAGCTGTTAGAAACAAGATTGACAATACTGGGAAGTTTTAAGCATTCAAAACTTGACAGACAATTTTGATCACACAACGCTATTTTGAAAGTCGGTCGAAAGTTTCAAAATACTTACAGGTGATTGGTCCGGCACATTATGAAGAAGCCTGTCTGTCAGGCGCCAAAGACGACGCGGATATTCTGAATTCTCCGCCAATTCTCTGCCGAGGTCTCGAAGATGGTCGTGCATTCTCAAACGGTTCTTACTGTCCACCTCCACCAGGCATCTGTTTTCCAGCTTCCAAAGACCCAGCCATCCTCCCCAGTCGGATCCATCCCATATTCTTATGGCAGTATCCCTGTCCTCTCCTATGAAGAAACAGGCAATGTCTAAGAATATGTGCTGCTCCTCTTTATCTAAAGCATCATAGCTAATTCGAAGCCTGCTCAGTATATCGTTGGGAAGCATTTTGGAGGTTTTCTGCAATTGTGCATTCCAAAACCGCAAATCATCTTTTCCACGAAGAAGCGCCCCAAGCACTTTAAGAGATAAGGGCAATCCATCGCAGGCATTCAAAAACTTTTCAACCACTTCGTCAAATCCTTGAAGAGAATGGGGCTGACCGAAGGCATGCCAGCAAAAGAGCTCTTGCGAGTGTTGTCGATTGAGGGTTTTCAACGGGTAAATGGATGACTCTGTAATCCCTGAGCTTGTAAGCACATCTTTATTGCGCGATGTAACTAAAATTAAGCTACCTAGTTGATTAATGGTATCTTTAACTGGTGAAAATAATGCATCTAGTTGATCAATATGATCAACGTCATCTAAAACCATGAAAACCTTTTGGGAGGTGAGAGATGCGAGATGCCTTTTGAGCTCCTCTTTGCCTTCCTCGACCCTGTTTATTGAGACATTCGTTAGATTCAAATCCTTAAGAAGGATACTCTGCAGGGAATGTAAAGNTCAACGGGTAAATGGATGACTCTGTAATCCCTGAGCTTGTAAGCACATCTTTACTGCGCGATGTAACTAAAATTAAGCTACCTAGATTAATGGTATCTTTAACTGGTGAAAGTAATGCATCTAGTTGATCAATATGATCAACGTCATCTAAAACCATGAAAACCTTTTGAGAGGTGAGAGATGAGAGATGCCTTTTGAGCTCCTCTTTGCCTTTCTCGACCCTGTTTATTGAGACATTCGTTAGATTCAAATCGTTGAGAAGGGTACTCTGCAGGGAATGTAAAGATGTGGATCTGACATCAAATAAGAAGCAAGATCGATCGTAATTTTTTCCCTCACGGTTGAAGAATTCTTTGGCCAGGGTCGTTTTTCCGACCCCGCCAAAACCCACAATTCCCACAATGCTAGGCTTCCCGTTTTGCTGCTGCACTGTCATTTTCAGGTCTTTTACTTTTTCATCGAGGCCAGTTGGATATTTAGCGACATCCAGAGGTACTTTGCGAACATTTTTCAGTACTCGTCGGACGACCTCAGAGACGAGCTGCCTCTCGTCACTGAATAATATTCACACAATAAAATGACCAGTAAGGAACGCCTAATATACCTATAAATTCAGCAAATTAAAAGGTAAGAATAAGAGGGAGAAGTGGAAGCCCTTACCCGTTATACTTCTTTAATTCAAAACCGGATATTAGTGAAACATCTTTAAGGGCCTTCCTCCATTTCTCAATAGTGTCCGAGTCATGTCGTGGATTCGAATCGACTGATTTCTTCTTTTGGAGCATGCTCAGGGCTCGAGCATACAATCCATCTTCGCCCCGCGTCCACCGAAGTTCACAAGGATTGACATGATAGAAGATCGGAATAATTATTGAACCCGGCTCTAACATAAGGACGAGCTCGTTCAGACACCAATCTGAATTTGCATAACCTGGAGAAAAGATTGCTATGTTGACGGAGGCTGTTCGAATAGCCCCATTGATTTGAGGAGTTATCTTCTCTCCCTCTTGCATTTCTTGCTCGTCCAGAAAAACTGCTATTCCAAGATGATTAAGGCGGTGGTAGATATCGCTAGCGAGGCCTTTCTTTACATCAGGGCCGCGGTGATTGATGAAGACATCATAGACATAGCTGTTGGTATTGCCATGGGAGGGGGATGTGGAGGAGGATGCCATTGGATAGAGAATAAGAAAGAAGCAAGATCAAATATGTTTTGCAGAGATCGGGAATGCGGGCTCAACCTCAATATTTTCGTGTGGATGATCAAGTCCAAAGAACAACCTCAAAACGATTGAAAACAAAACAGCCTTTGCTAATTTCTGAGCTTCTTATTTCGTTGAACGAACCAAGTCGCGATATATATTGAACGAAGGAGAAGACATTGGTGGCAATTTCGTAGTGTAGACGCGTCACCCCGTGGACCACATACTCTGCATCTCCCACCGACGACGCAGCGTCCGCGGTACGCATCACATGGTGTGCTTAGGTAACTGCGCACATGTGCATTTGGTATTGCGCCTTGGAATCTCTTTACCAGTTTTTTTAATGTAAAACAAGTGGCATCTACCAATTCATTATGTGAAACAGATGGCAACCACTTAGGTAAGAAGCAAGTGGGAGGGCCCTTGGTTACAAAGCAGTAGGTAATTGAGATTGACATAAATAATTAAATAAATGTGAATATAATTGAGACGGACATAAATAATTAAATAATTGTGAATATAATTGAGACTGACAAAGCAGTAGGGAACTGAAGTTTCTTTACTATTTTTTTATGCAAAATAAGTGGCATCTACCAATTCATGATACAAAACAGGTGGCAACCACCTATGTAAGAAGCAAGTGGGAGGGCCCTTGGTTACAAAGCATTAAGTAATTAGGGCCCTTGGTTACAAAGCAATAGGTAATTGAGATTGACATAAATAATTAAATAAATGTGAATATTATGCAAAACAAGTGGCATCTACCAATTCATTATGCAAAACAAGTGGCATCTACCAAGAAGTAAGTGGGAGGGCCCTTGGTTACAAAGCAGTAGGTAATTGACCCTGATAGGTAATTGAGCACATGTGGCATCTACCAAGAAGCAAGTGGGAGGGCTTGGGTTACAAAGCAGTGGGTAATTGAGCCTGATGCAAAACATGTGGCATCTACCAAGAAGCAAGTGGGAGGGCCCTTGGTTACAAAGCAGTAGGTAATTGAATTGACATAAATAATTAAATAAATGTGAATATAAGTATGAACATAAATAAATGTTTAGGATAGGTCATAGCTTTAAGTCCTTGGGACCAACATAAAGAAATGGCACCACATCACTAAAATCATGATCAATACTTTGTCTAAATCAAATGACATCTTGGTAATTGGGTAATTGAGCCCAAAACAGGTGGCATCTACCAAGAAGCAAGTGGGAGGGCCCTTGGTTACAAAGCAGTAGGTAACTGAATTGACATAAATAATTAAATAAATGTGAATATAAGTATGAACAACATAAATAAATGTTTAGGATAGGTCATAGCTTCAAGTCCTTGGGACCAACATAAAGAAATGGCACCACATCACTAAAATCATGATCAATACTTTGTCTAAATCAAATGGCATCTTGGTAATTTGCTTCATCATTCTTTTTTTTTTTATAAATGTGCACATGTTGTGCGTGCACACACACACATATTAATTAATTTATTATTTTGTCTTGTAGTCAAAAAAATGGATGGAGGAAAGTGATTGTGTGTTATGAGAGTGCTTCTATAAGATTGTTTGTAATTAATTTGTATGACAATTGTTTAGAGTTTGTGTAACTATTGAACTCAATAACAAGGCATGAAAATTGAACATATAAATGAAACTGTATCAAATAATTAGATTTGGAAGAAACTAATCTCCATCATGGGTAAACAAAAAATTACAGATGACTCAATTAAAAGTCAATTACAAGGAGGATCCATATTGGTGAAATATAAATATATAAGCCATAAGAAGACGGTAAGGATCAATGATGCACTAAGACAAGGAATTGGAGCTATATTAATGTAATAAGGGAGACCATTGACTTTTGAAGTAAACAAATCACACCATTAGTTTTTAAAAATAAACAAGTTAAGAAAAAGGATTTGGTAAAATCACTTATGAAAAGTAAACAATTCAAGGAAAAAGATTTGATAAAATCTAATTATGAAAGTAAACAAGACAAGAAAAGATTGAGTAATTTTGTTTTTTAAACTTAAAATTTGAACTTTTTAATATTTTTAAAAATGTTGTATGTGATTTTTTTTCAAAGTTTTGATTTTTATTTAATTATATGTTTTTATTATTATTTTAAGATGATATACATTTTAGATTACCATTTAAAATATTGATTTTCAACATTTTTTTTACTTTAATTTAAACTTTTATATTTTTTTACATATTTGTATAGATTTATTGTATAAAAATAACAATATTGTTTCCCTTGAAGAGTTATGATTTACACAAAAATGAAAGAAAACAAATAAACTAGATAAGGACATATTAAAAAGATTCAGTGTGAAATAAAAATATATAGATATTTATTATTATTGTAAAATCTCAAAGTCCAAACTATGATAAATATAACTCATCATTAATATGTTAAATTGAACATTTTCTTTAAGGACATTTTTAAAGTAATCAATAATTTTAATTGGTCATTTTTATTCATTTTAGGGATTTGACTTTCTTTCTAGACATGATGTCTCCAAGTTGTCCAAAATAATCATTTTCAAACAACTCATTCAGTGGTGGTTAAGACTTCTTTCACACACACACACTCACACACACACAGATAAAATTAATTAATTTTTTATATAATTTATTTTAAAAGTAGAAAATTCATATAAAAAGAGAGATTTTATATGACCACATAAGGGGAGCCATAGGGGGTTTCAGGTTTTCACAGATCTTGTAATGGTGGCAACTAGTTGGTGATCAAGTCAGATCCAAGCACGAGGGCTTCACCTTTGTTACCAATATCTTATCACATTCATTCATAAAGGGATTTTTAAAATTGTGAAGGTATTGGGGGGATGATGTCGGGTACAAGGGGTTTATAAGTATTAGGGGGTATAAAAAGGGGAATATGGTAAAAATATGAGATATCTAGTAAAATTAAGGGTTTTTTAATTGCCAAGATGTATTGGGAGGGGGGTTCAACAAAATTATTTGGGGAGGTATTTTTTAATATCTATTGAAATTAGGGGTATTCTTTAATGTCCCATAAACACGAGTGCTATTTCACAAGTTCACTAAGTGGAAACCTCGTGGATCCAAGGGATTGTCCCACTAGGGGTTTATGCAGACTCTTGGTGATATCTAGGCCACATTTATGTGGTCGATGGAGGATGTTATCCAGTTGGTCAATTACTCTGAGGACACCCTCTCAAAAGACATGATATTCACATCACTTCATGTGATCTTTGGCTCAAATCTTGAAATGTACCAAAAGGAGGTGGAATCGAGTAAGCCATCTAGTCCTTTCAATTTATCTCGAGGGAGGATTAGTAAAGACCATGTAAGACTCTACAATTTGGTAGGGTCTTTGGAGGATTGTTGTCAGGATGAGAATTGTTGTCATAAAGTTTCTTGAAAGGTGGTTCTAGGTGGTGATCATGCATTGTGTGAAGTTCTAGCCTCTGGTGCGAATCCGACATGTCCTTCTCTCCCTTGCAATTCAGGCAACTCCCCTGAAGGAAAAATCAGCAAAGGGCCATGCGCATTAGGGTTTAATGGGAATCATTTAGAGATGGTAGAGCTTCAAGGGAGCAAGATAAAACAATCTAGGGACAATCTTGCTCATAAGAAATGGAGGGTTGTGGAGTCTAAATGGGGTGGAGTTTCACGAGTGGTCAGGGAGGATCTAAAAGTTAGTCAAATTGCTGAGCCTCGGGGAAAAACTCTTATTGGGGGATTCAAAGGAAGGAGAGTTTATATGGAAAATATGAATTTATGGATGCAATATGAGTGGGTGCTAGTTTTGGGTTACAAAATGACTATCCATCTTCTAGCTAGGGGATGGATAGGTTTCATATTTCAAACCCAAGATGATGTTTAGTGTATTTTGGCAAATCATTGTTATTGGGAATGAATTTTATTATGTGTTAAACCTTGGCATCTGCTTTTTGACACCAGGATCCTAGATAGTGACTAGTTTTCCTACTTGGATAAAACTGCCAAACCTCCATCTAGAATTCTGGCCAGACTCAGGTATGCATGTTATTGATGAAGCACTGGGGAAGTTTATAGCTTCTAAAAACATATATGAAACTTGTAGCTTTTTCTATGTGGCTCAAATCTTGGTGGAACTTGACCCTCAACAAGGTATGTTTGAGACAATATCACCGGAGATGGGGGATAGTTCCTATACCTAGGTGTTGGATTATGTTAATATGCCTTTAGTACATGTGCTCGATTCCATAAGGTCGGTCAGATCCTATCTAATTGTGAGCTAAAATTCTAGAAAGAAAAATCAGGGAAAGCGTTAGAGGTTTTGAATGAAAATCCTATAAACCCTAATCACTCTTGCAAGGTGAGAAAATTTCAAGATGGGCCTCATAGTTTGAAGGAAGAAATGGGGGATTTTAATCGACTATCTCATTTGATTGATCCAACAATCGAAGGTAATGATATATTGGTCATCAACATCTCCATTCATCTTATTGAAGGGGAGAAACTTAGGGAGAAATACCATGTCCAACTGGAGGGGTTTGGGGAAGATTTGGACCTGTCTCCATCACAATGGTGCTAGATATGCTTCTGTTAGGTGACATCTACTTTGGCTGCACAAACTCATTCATCGATTGAGGTGATCTCTCGGGGATTTTGAAGGTGATTCTAAAGCGTGAATTTGTACTCCACCAACCCCGAAACATATTTGAGTTGTGCCTAGCCTTTTTGAAGTGCTTTCTCGACCACCACAATATTCTGTTGTAATTCAATATATGTTGGTGTTGACTAATTGAGCCATGTATGAAGTGAGAGGTTCTATGAATCCAAGTTCTGAAGATGCTCGGTGATTGCTTGAATCTTGTGAGGTGATTGTACATCTAGTTGTGTCGACCCTGACAGGCATACCCAAGAGTATGCTTTCAACGACATCAAGGAGTTTGGTATGACTGGCCAGGGAAGCCTTGTCCTGCACTTTGGTGTCCATGTGCACAATGACTTTTGCATGATGAACTATTTGAAGGTCCTACCAATGTGTTCACCCACAACACTCTTTTTTGTCCTGTGCTTGTATCTTCCTTAGATTGTGGTTCCCGAGGAGGAGAAACAAGCGGTGAGGGTAGGGCCAACTACTAACAGAGGGAGTCAAACTTCCCCATGATGTCCTTTTGGAAAAATTGTTGCCTTGTCAGCTATGTTCGGAGCTCCTTGACCAACTTGGAAAGTGATCCGAAAATCCTTAGATACCAATCTTAATCTTCAAAACCCCATATAAGAATCTAAATTGATTCAGAATAATTCTTGATCATATTGAGGTGATTTGCAGAACAAATGATGATGTGCTTATTATCGAAAATCTCATAAAATGATGATTAACTTGAAGATTAATTAGATAACATGGAAAAAAATAAAAGAACTCAAATATACAATATTGATGACAGACTTTACTACATCTTTGAGTTCCCTTTAAATAGTGAGACTGCTTCTCATAAATTCAAATGTCAAATTACAATACAAAATGGACTTACAAAACCAAATTTGAAGTCTCTCTTCAATTCTTCTACTCAAAATCAAATATAGAGTTTACCATTGGATTCCTTGCGAAAATATGAGAAAAATGAGTATAAAGTCAACCATATTATGAACTAGCTCAATTTCACCCTCTTTACATGCCAAATGATGCACTACAACACTCCTTAATGAAAATTTGGACTAAGACTTTCAAAGGCAACATATTAGCACAAAAATAACATCACCATAGTGCTCCTCTTGAGAAAATGAGAAGAATGAGTATAAACATGCCTATGTTTGGACATGGTACTCCATGGCATGTAAATCTATGCAACACCAAATCTAAGCTTCTCTTGGCATGCACTTCGAGACATATGTATTGTACCTTCTATTGGTATCCATGCACACCTCAAGATATGTGCCAACCTCGGGATGTGTTCCCATTAAATAGGGCACATGCCCCCAACCGTAGTTCGTACCTTACATTGACATAAGCATCGTATTAAATATTTTATAACTTGCTTGTTATAACAAGTTCTATATATGGTATGGTGGTTAGCAGATAGTGGTTAAGTCATTTAGAATCTTGGAATATTCCTTGGATTGTATGGGAGGTCGACGACTCAAAACCCACCAAGTCCATAACAGTTTTGATACCCAGGCCAACTTGGGCTTCTAGAAGGAGCCACATGGTGTCATTTGATTGACCCATGTGATGGCTTACCATTGGTCCATATGTCGCCCACTGTAGTTTCCACATGTCCGTATGAACTGCCACATGTCATTCTATTACTGGTCCACCTGTTTCTTGCCACGTCATTGTACATATGCCACACCATCCATACGATTGACACGTGTCGCTTCCAAATAGGTCCAACTAGATGTTGATTCGTCCAATTATGGGTGACACATGGCACATTGTCGTGCTACCATATCACCCTATTGACTTCAGCATGACGTCCTCCTAAGATGTACAGACATGAAACGTGTCACCCTTGCAGTGGTGACATGTTTCACCTTTAACTTTGACTTTTTGTCTAGTTTGACCAAAACTTTGACTAGCCATAACTTTTGCATACAAACTCCGTTTGAGGTGATTTTTGCACTGTTGGAAAGATATTGCCGAGATATACGCAATGAAGTAATTTTCGAGAACATTTGAGACAATCAAATTTTGAGCAATTTTGGATCCTTTTGGACCTTTGTGAGCATTCTAGATCTCCCTTGATTCATATTTTATGAGCAAAACAAAATGAACACATATTAATATTATTATTATTAACACAGAGACACAACGAAAAATAATAGAGATATAGTAAAATTGGCTTCTATTCAATACGGAAATATGTTGAAACTGTAAAATGCAGACTGAAAACAAGCTTGTTAGAATGGTGGCGGCATATCTCTGAGAAGAGATGTGAAGATTGTGCTCATTTGAAAGAAGATGATTGCAATGAGGCTCCCAAATCCTTTTTACAATAAACACAAATTCCAAAACCCTAGACATCCAAAAACCTAACCCTAGGAGATGAAGCGTCAAAAGTCATGTGGGCCCCATTGGGGTAAGTTAGTACATCAACTTTCTGGGGTCGTAACTTTTGCATACGATATTCGTTTTAGGCACACGATAGCATGTTGGAAAGGTCTATATGAGGAATACACACTATGCTATCAAAATTTGACTTCATTTACAATTTGACTGTGGCGATCCCTAAAAACGTTGTTTAGGCCCTCAAAATGGCCCTGAAAGTTCAAGACCCAAAAACTAGAAAAAAACTACCAAATTGAAACGCTACCAAGATGAGCCAGTTGGAATAGGTGGGTGGCCACCGATATCCATCTGGATCAATCCTACACCCTTAGGAAGCAATGGCCTCCATTGTGTTGAGTTCCTCGATTAGATGAGGAAATTTTTGCTGAATTTGGTCCTGGGTGAGCCACTTGCCTTGGTGCAGGAGCTTACCTTCCTTGACAACCCAATAAAGATGGATCCTCTACTGGAAAGGTCCCTTTACCTGTGTGTCAACAAAATGATTAGTGGATTCTTGTTCCATTCAGTCAAGGTTGATCTCTGTTGGTTTCAACTATAATTCTATCTCTGAGGTGTCCAATAATGGTGGAAAATATGGTCAAAGGATATCCACATTGAACACTAGGTGCAAGCCAAGGAAGGGGGGAACGTTGAGCTCAAAATAATTGTCTCCCAAGGCCTTGGAGATGGTGTAAGGTCCATAACGGAGTGGAAAAATCTTCCAATGGGGCCATGTAAGGAGTTCTTTCTACAAGTGCAACCAAACTTTGTCTCCCACCTAAAACTTATGTGGCACTCGGTGTTGATCGTGGCGCTACTTGTACTTGGCATTAGCCTTCTATTAAATATCCTAAACCTTTTGGCGGATGTGATAGATCTACTCAATGAACCAGGTGGCTTTGTCAGCTTCAGTTGGAGCATCTGATGAGTCAGTTTGGGTGGCCACAAGGGATAATGCAACATCCATGGGACCCAATGGTTGAAATCCCAACTCAACTTGAAAGGGGATGTGGGTAGTGGAGCTATGTATGGCTCAGTTGTAGCTATGTTGAACCTAGGGAAGATTTGCATCCCATGTGTGGGTGTGATTGGAATTGTACATGCATAGGATATGCATGATCATCTGGTTGACGACCTCGGTTTGGTCATCTATCGGGGGGTGGAAGGTAGTGGATTTGGTGAGCTTGGTGTCCAGCAGTGACCAGAGGCTCAACCAAAATGTGTTGAGGAATTGATTGTCCCAATCTGAGATAATGGTTTCTGGGATCCCAAAATGTACCCACACTTGTTCAAATAAGAACTTGGCAGTGGCTTCTGCTGTGATGCTCTTCTTGCAAGCGACCATAATCGTCATCTTGGAAAAGAGATCAACAACCACAAAAACACAGTCATTGTCCCTCTTGGTGGACTGAAGTCCCAAAATGTAGTCCATTGAGATGGATTCCCAGGGCATGTTAGGAGCAGGCAAAGGGATGTACATGTTTGGTTTCTTAGTGGCCAGTTTGGAAATAGCGCATGTAGTGCAAGACTTGATATACTTGCTGACATCCTGTCGAAGTTTCGGCCAGTAGAAATGTTGATGCAACACTGCCACTATCTTTTCTACACCAAAGTGTGCTACAGACTGACATTAGTGGGATTGCCAAATCAGTTTTTCTCACTTGCTTGATGGAATGCATAGATGGCCTAGATGGCACAACAACCCATCCTGAAGATGGAAATTAGTGACAACTATGTTTGAACCCAACATTTGGTAGGTGGTGG
>JZKD02S1673231.1:12804-49214 GCA_000966675.3 Picea glauca
AGTTTTATAAAAGAAATGGTTGTAGATCAGATAAGATTTGGTTGATGGGAGTTTTGTTTTCTAAATTGGCTTGGAAAACAGTGGTAAAATGTTTCCAACAAAGAATATTTTTATAAACCATAGAATTAATGAATGATATTGTATTTAATAGAACGTTAACCATCTTACTCTCATCCATGATATCACTTTTTTCACTCATTATATACCCATCATTCTCCCAATAACATTTAACTCACTTCCCTGTTCTGTTATTATAAATTTCATTCAAAAGGATTGGATGATGATTTGAGTGAAGGTTTCAATATGAAGGAATTGTTTTATAAGGAAAATGCTCACCATTTTGCTTGAACAGTGTCCATTTGTTCATTCCCATCATGATATCATTTTTCACTCATTACAAAGCCCCCCATCTTCCCAACAACCCTGTAATTCCCTGTTCAATTGCAATTAATTATTAAATTTAATATTTGGTGGATTGTATCAATGGAAATATTGCATATGCTTTTGTTGTGCATGATAGAGCCAACATATTGATTTTATTTAGGTAGAGTATTAGTGAATGGATTGTTAAAAGTTTTCGTATTATGATTGGAATATTGCTTCAAGATGATTATTTTAGCAGGGGCAGCAATGGCAGAGGTGAAAACAAAGGTAGAGGAAAAAAATGGCAAAGAGGCCATAGAAGGCCATGATTCTCAATACATTTTGACGCTGATCCGCAAGAACTAAATCAGATTTTTCAAGCCGGGTTCTTCAATCTAGCTGGCTAAGGGATTCTCCAACCCCAATTTGAGAGGCCTCCTTTCCAGCCACATCAAAACTTCTCTGGTATCTGTGTTCCCCCTCATGTTTCTATGCAACCAGAACCACTTGCCAATGATGGCTGGCAAGAGATTGTCCATCAGCCTATTGCACATCATAATGGTTGGCCTACAGTATCATTTCCATTTCCCCCTCCTCCACCGCCATTCAACCCAAATGCCCAATATGATAGCATTGCTTCACCAACCAAGTCCTCACATGAAAGCAAAAGGCTCAAAACTACCATGCCCGAACCAAAGATTGATAAAGGGAAAAAAGTGGCCAATTCCCCTAACTCTTCCAAAAATTCCTCTGAATCAATGTCCTCTCATATCCACCTCAAGGACAATTTCTCCCATGTCATCACTGAAATTCATCCTCAAGGTTCAAATCAATCTAAGGTTGCTATAGAAGGAAAGACAACAACAGGATCAAAGGAGGGCAATAGTGAAAAGAGGCAAACTGCCTATCATAGAAAATATGGATTTTGATGTTGTTATTGGTATGACAACAAACTTTGTTTTTTGGCGAACAAGCATATATTTAAACATAATGTTTTGGACAATGTGGATATTATCCTATTTTGGTCAACAATCATGTTTTATTTTTCTTAATGATAAAATGCTTGACTATTTATATGAATGGGAATTACAAGGCGAATGATTGAGCATATTTTTGGGCTATTATATTTAACATTAYGCTGATTATTGAAGTCAATAAAAAGGGAGTAACAAGGAGGAGTCATATTTAGTTAAAATTTAACAAAGAGATTAGGGGTCCCACCTATTTAGTTATTATTTAATAGACCCATATTTATTTTATTATTATCTATTTGTCTCAAACTATTGGTTAAGCTAACTAAATATTAACAAAAGAAAGGTAGTTGAACTACCATAACTTGTTTGAAGAAGAATAAAATCTCAATCAAAAGAAGAGACAAAAAGGGAGAGAGAACAGAAGGAGAACTTATGATATAAGGTCTTCTCTATACTTGTGAGATACTTCTTTTTCTTCATTCATTCTAAGTTTACTAGAAAGCTAAACCATCTTGATGACAAAAGGGTCTTATTGAAGGAAACATGATTCAAAACTGAACCATATCTTTCAATAGCTCATTTATAAAGGTTATGATCTTTCTTTGGCAGTCTGTGTGTTCTTGTTATATATATATATATATATATATATATATATATATATATATGCTTTCTTTCTTTTGCATAGTTGCATATAATATAAAAAATCAGCCTTGATCCATTGTACATATTATCTGTGGATTAAGTGATTGTTTTGAATTTAAGGCTATAAACTTTGGGTAACATTCCCAACTATCTTGCCTTAGCCTGTCAAGATCTGAAAAAACTTGAGTAAGGTTCTTCATACCTTTTCCTCAACATTTATTTGGCGACCATACTCGGGAGATCTTTCCATATCTCTCTAGTTGATTGTATCACGATTATATTTTATTTTTTTCTTTTGTCTAATTACTCTTTGACTGATTTTTTCCATGACAGTACCTGTTGTGAGACAACCTAATATTGGAAACGGTCTTGATGACTAGACCAACATTACATTGAATTTATTCAACACTATTTTAGAAACTGCTAGTACTCGTGTTGAACTTGAACGCTCTTGGGAAGTAATTGAAAGGGACATAAATATTCATGAACGTTGGGAAGCCAGGCAAAGGAAACCCATAAATCAACAATAACCTTTCCTCTTGTTTAATCTTTTATTCCATGTCCTTTAATTCTCGTATTTCTCGAAGAAGAAGAGGATTGTCCCCTAAAGTTAACCCTGTTTCTTAAATAGGAAGGAGAAAAATCGTCTTATCAACACAAAAAAGTTCTCTTAGGAGAACTCTATCTGATTCTTCTAGTTCATCTTCATCACCCATACCTTTCACCTTCAATATGATGTTTTCGAGTAGAGGTAGTGGCACCGAAGGTTCATCCTCTTCACAACCTTCTACTCCATCTATGATTGGTAGTATCTATAGTCATCAAGTCCCTATCCAATCTACTACCAATCATGCTAAGGTCATTAAGAAATATGGACTTTTCCAATTTGAGGAAGATTCTACAACCACCCCCTGGCACGTGTCTTCTCCCTTGAATCTTGCACCAGCCACCCAACCATTACTAAAATTCAAAGATCATTTACCTGTGTTCTCAGGAAATGGTACCATTACCACAAATGAACACCAGGTAGCATTTTATATTGCTTTTCATAACACATGGGCTAACAATAACGATACTTGCATGCGTTTATTTGTCAATTCTGTTGAAGGGAAAGTTGCAACATATTTTTTTTATCTCCTGCCCAAAATCCTTTCAACTTGGGAATAATTGGTCTATTGGTTTAAGTCCACTTATGGACAGACCAAGAGTCCAGCCGATCAATTAAAGGGAATACAACAATATTACCTATAAAGATGGTGAAACCATTAAGTATTTTAACCTTCGTTTCACCAAGCTATATAATCAAATTCTCGAACTAATCTGTCCTCAAAATCAAGCTGCATTCATGCATTATTATAATGATTTACCTTCTCCTTATCATCATAGACTTGAAGAAAAGGCTATTGAAAATCTTGGTTCTGCCCTTCATAATTCCTTAGAATATGAAGAGAAACTTGAAAGAATGGGTCTTCCTAAGGGAGACTTGGTCAAGCAAAAAAACATGTCTGCCATTCTACAACTCATGTAATATATGAATAATAGGATGATAGCCTATGAACAAAAAGTAATTTCCTCTTCCTCTTCCCCCGTGGCTTCTTCTTCTTCCCTAGCACCTTTTAGAAATACTAATGAAAGCACTTTTCAGCTAAAGGCCATAATGACTCGCACTTGGTGTAACTTCTATGAAGAAAAGCAAGATGAGCACACCTGCGAAGTTAAAATAAATGCTAGAGATAAGATATTTGGCAAAAGGCATGATACCACGATCGTTGTTTTAGATTGGGATGAACCAAAGGATGTTATGGTAGTCAATACCAAGAATAAATCTTACACTGCCAAGAGAAAATTTGATCTTCCCCACACTTCTTCTACCCCAAGCTTATCTTCTCAAAGTGTTGATGTACAAATTGTCATAACTTCAAGTGATCAAGGAGTATCTTCTCCTCTTCCCTCTTCTAAGTACAATATCCTTAACCAATTGGCTAGTATCAAAGCTAATGCTACCCTTTTGAACATGGTTGTCATCCCAGAACAATAGAAGCATCTTAAAGACTTTATGGAAGGTAAGGTTTCCACCATAGCCAATCTATTTGAAGAGTCAAAGGAAGAAGATTCAAGTGTATATAGGATAGGTGTAAATAACTTTAGGAACCCTRTAAAAACCCCCCTTTCTATATCTRAGTAAAAATCATGGATAAAATAGCTCAMTRTTTCSTAATYGATGACAGGTCWAGTCTTAGTGTGATGTCTAAAATTAYCATGGAATAGCTTGGATTATCTTGTACCAATGAAAATTATAGAAGTATGCTCTCTTATAATAATTTGTAGCAATCAACTATAGGTGAAATCAAGGATGTAACCCTATTTTTGTGTGCGCATCTCGAGATAAGGACAACTCTTGAATCGTCTCAAAAGTTCATTTCATCAAGTGATTTAGGCAACAAAGAAACACATAATGAAGAGGAGTCAAAAAGGAAAGTTGATGATACCATTTCCTTGAATATTGGGACATCAGAATATCCAAAGATCATTAAATTAGGTGCCCAATGTTCTGATGAATAGAAAGAGAAATTCATGGAATTACTCTGTGAGTTTCAAGATGTTTTTTTTTGGTCATACGAGGATCTTCGTGGTTTTGATCCTACTCTTATACAACATCCCATTCCTATCAAGGAAGGGGTAAAACTAGTTAGGAAAAGGAAAATACCTATTAATCCTACGCTTGAAGCCACCATTAGGAAAGAATTGGAAAAATAGTTGAAATCTCATATAATATTTCTAGTTAAGTATTCTGAATGGGTTTCAAACTGGTTCCTATTCGAAAAACTACCAGTCAGATCAGATTATGTTTCGATTTTCGCGCATTAAACAGGGAAAGTATCAAAGACCATTTTATACTTCCTAATATGGATTTGATTTTACAACAGGTTGGAGGGTCTCAAATGATGTCCTTACTTGACATATTTTATGGATATAATCAAATCAAGGTAAAAAGGACAAATAGATATAAAACCACATTTACCACACACTGGGGCACATTTTCTTATGAACATATGCCATTTGGTTTATCTAATGCAGGTGCCACCTTTCAAAGAGATATGTAGATAACATTTGATGATATAATCGATAAGATTATCCAATTTTATCTTGATGATTTGACAATTTATTCTAAAAACCAGTTGGACCATTTCAGTCATCTTAGAAAAGTTCTCATGCACTGTAAAAAATTTGGTGTTTCTTTAAATCCTTTCAAGTCTATTTTTGGTGTCACAAAGGGTAAGATTCTCGGTAGAATTGTTTCTGATTTAGGGATAAGTATAGATCCTGAGAGGATTAATTCCATTATAAACCTCCCTGCGCCCACCTCCAAGAAGGAAGTTCAAGCTTTCATGGGAATTATTAGTATTGTTCATAGATTTGTTCTTGCTTTTGTTGTCATGGTTAAACCAATCCATAATCTTTTGAAGTAAGATCGTTCTTTTTCTTGGAAAGATGATGTCAAGAATTCTTTCCTTAGGATTAAGAAGGCGATCAATTATGCGCTGGTTTTGGTGAAACTGAATTTTGAGAAAGATTTTATCGTATATACCAATGCCATTGAGGAAGCAATTTCTGCTATCCTCTTACAATGTGATGACCAAAATAATGAAAAACTCGTATCTTACATGATTCAAAGTCTATCAGGCGATGAGGTCAAATATTCTTATATTGAGAAACATGCTTTCGATCGTGTCAAAGATATAGAAAAATTTCACCATTTTATTTTAGGCAAACATACACTGGTAAAAGTCCCTTTTCCTGCTGTCAAGTTTCTACTTTCACAAACTTATCTTTCAAGAAAACTTGCACATTGGCTTGCCAAAATTCAGGAGCATGATTTGAGAATTATGACTTCAAAGACAATCAAGGGATGAGACTTATCCCTTCACTTAGCTCATCATCCTGAACCAAGTGAAGAACTTGACGATTAAGATAAACCTCTTCCAGTGCTATTTTATATTGAAAATCAAAATCTCTATATATTTGAGCATCCTTGGTATAGGAATCTGGTGTATTATTTGCAGTATCAAAGGTGCCCATATGAGTTGGATCCTCATCTGAGAAGGAGACTCCACTTTGAAGCTTCTAAATATATCATTTTAGGAGACTTCTTGTTTAGAAGATTTGTTGATGGTTTGCTGCTACGATGTGTAAATGATGAAGAAGCACAAAAATTATTACATGAAGTACATGGATCATCAACATCTGTCATCCATATTTGTAGCCATTTTTCTTCTAAAGCTATTGATTCTAAGATAATAAGAAATGGTTATTACTAGCCTTTGACCTTTCGTGATTCCTATAAATTTGCAAGGTCCTGTGATAAATGCCAAAAATTCACTAGTAAAGAATGTAGTTCTGCTATGCCTTCACAACCTGTCCTTCCGGAATTCCCTTTTTCTAAGTGGGGTCTAGAATTTATTGGTCCAATCAATCCTTCATCCTCTGCAGAGCATATCTTTATTTTGACAACCACTTAATACTTTGCTAAGTGGTCTGATGTTGTCCTTCTTAGACATGCGCAAGATGAACAAGTAATTTCTTTTCTAGAGTCTAATATATTTTCCAGGTTTTACCTTCCATTAGAAATCATTATTGACAATGGTCCAACCTTCATTTATGCAAAATTGACCCAATTTATGACTAAACTAGGTGTCAAGAATTTCACTTCATCTGCTTATTACCCTCAGGGAAATGGACAAACATAGTCTAGTAATAAAAATTTGGTCAGGATTATAAATAAAATCATAGCAGACAAACCTCGCCAGTGGCACACACTTTTAACTTATGCCCTTTGGGTAGACCGTACAACCACCCAAGCAAGTACATGATTTACTTCCTTTCAGCTCATATACAACCAAGAGGTTATTCTGCCTATTGAATTGGAACCTTCTTCCTTGTGGTTGATGTTACAGAGTGAAGAATTAAATTCTTCTAATGTTTCCCTATTGAATTATAACTTTCTTGTTTGCAGTTGATGTTAGAGAGTCAGGGTCGGTCGTTGCACGACCAGTGAGCTATCTTCATCCACTAGCTGACCCATCATCCCCAGATCTTTGTTGCCATTTATGACCTAAACTAAACCAAACCAATATATCTCTCTCAAATATTAATTGAGCTTATGTTGTTACAGGTGAGATTTTTTGTTATTGAAGACTCGTACTCAAAGCTACCCTACCAATGTTGTCCATATAGAAAACATATCATATGTTTGATGGTTTTCACAATTGAATGCAAAAGTGTTCTCTGCATGTCTTAGCGGGGTAAAACAATAATTTGAAAATTAACAAGAAGAAGACTAGTAACTTGAACTAACTAAACCAAAAATTTTGTGTCATCTTGAGATACCCAACAACAATGCCTTGGGTAAGATCTGGTCACATTGTAGCGAAAGGTAATGAGAGTTGGAGTATTCAATGAATTTGAAAAGCTTACTATTGGTTGCTTATGGGCTGACCCAGGTTCTAACTACACGATTATCAACAACCCCTTATACCATCGGCCCTTCTGGATACCAGAAGGAAACACAATGCACATAGTGCACTGCGTAGTCTCACCCAAGATGGCTCCTATGGGTGGCCATAGAACTCAGATGTCTGCAACCCTGGGATGGGATGTGTTTCTCTCTCAGAGGCATTAGATCTACTCATTGTTATCCCTCAAATCCTCATTAGATATTAGTTCATACCATTGACACCACTATTCCAATAGGACTTCATTAACCATTATGGAAACATGTATTCATCTACTGCAACAAAATATTATGATCTAAATACTAACTATGACATTCATTTACTTAGTGTCGTTCTACAGATTTCATTAGTTTATTCTCAGTGCGCAATATTATTTCCTTTATCATTTAACATGTTCATCATAAAACTAATTAAAGAAAATATAATCAGAAAGACTACACACATACACACATAAAACATATATACCATGGTTCACCCCCTCCTGGGCTACATCCACAAATATTTGTCGATTCAGATCTTTGTTCATATTCATGCAAAATCTGGTGCTGCGCAATGTACAATTATTCCACCATTACATTCGATCTCCACAGATCGTGATAGTTAAAACTTAGGAATTCCTCTCTAATAGTTCTATATCCATCACACATACTCTCTAACACACTAAAGGAAAACCTTTTCATAGTCCTAATACATTCTACTTATACAACAAAATGGGACAAAGCCCTTACAAAAACCCTAACCTAAGCGGATTAGGTTTTTCCACTTCCCAACTTATCCACAGTATTTTGTCCACTTTGTAACTTTGTTTCCTAGACACTGACTTTCCTCTATTTTCGACACTTCTTTTCCTCTATTTTTCGCCGTTGTCTTGATTCCTTCAAAAATTCCTTGATTTTCCCCAAAATTGGCCTACACCAACAAGTCCCCAACACTGACATCATGACTCATCCCGAATCACTCACTAACTCTTGCATCTTTCACTGTCTGTGCCATTTATTCATACATATCTTCTATAAGTTGGCATTTCTCCTGAGCCTGGTTTCTCTTCTCTATCATGGTTTCTACCATTTGTGCGATGAATGGAGGTTTCAATATTTCTCCTCCCTCCAAGCCTATCTGCTCCACCCTTGATTTTGTTGCATGGATCTCCATGACCAACTGTTCAGCCTTTTCCTGCAAAGGCTCCAACTGAGCTTTCCTCACAATCTTCTCTGCAAGCACTGTCTTTTCTTATGACTACATATTCTTCATTTCTGCAAGTGCCTTAATCTTTTCTGGCAGTGACATTGTCTTCTGTCACTATTTTAAATCTGCCATTATTGCATGCACTTTATCTCCTTCCTTGCAGCTCTTGCAAGCTCCCATCTTCTAAGAGCTATGTCCACAACTGGACACTTTTTTCCAACAACTATGTCATCCTATGTATAGTCTGCGCTATATTCTTCGTAGATTCTATTGCACCTTGCTCTCGTTGAGCTCTTACTTCTAGAGTAGTAATGGGTACTATGCACTCCTCCAACTCCCTTATTTAGTCCTTGTACTGCTCCAACCCTACGCTATTTTCCTCATATTCTCCTCAAAAGATACTTCCGCTGACTCTATTTTGTCCGGGATGGTTTGAAATACTTATCTTATGTGTTTCCCCATTTCCTCTCCCTTTTGATGCACTATCTTCTTTTCCTTCCCTTATTGGTTGATTGCTTCCTCAGTGTGATGTTCTCTTCCTACGCTATCTTTAAGTTTGTTGCATCAGACCTTTCCCTAGATTGAATTTCTTGTGCAACACTAATCTGTAATTTATACAACGCCTTCATCGGGACCTTGGCTAATGCCAAGTCCAATGTCTAAATTTCCTTCAGGGGCTTCTGTGTCACCTCCTCATCGATGAACAACATATCAAGTGTTATGATAAAATTGGCACTCCACTGTGTTGTGATTTGCAATGTTTCTCCAACACGCATTCCTTCCCTAGTTTTCGTTGGTTTATCTTTTTGTGGTTGCTCTGCCCTGATCCTAAATTGCTCTAGCATAGTTTTCACTTCCTGTACTTGCTCCATAATCGAAGCCCTATGCTTCTCAATATTCTCCCACACCTATGATAGTTGATCTTCGACTGTTGTGGCTACTAGTTCAACATCATCTGTTGTCAGTGATGTGTGATGTGGTGTTCTATGGGCCTTCGCCTTCTTCCTAGAGACACTTTCTTTCTCCCCTATTCTCTTATTTTGGGCATCTGATGGCTCATATGCTTCTGGCATCTGTGTATCCATGCCTGTCCACTACCCAACTTCTTCCTCCATGGGTATATCCTGTGTCTCTATCCTTTATTATTTTTCACACACCTATTCTATTGTATATATTGGTGTCTTCTCTATGTGCAGTGGATCTTGTGTAGAACCACCCTATGGTTTATTCGGCATCCTACATTTCTTTTGAATTGGGCTTCTTTCCCCCACTGGACCTTGTGTTGTCTTCTTCTTCTTGTTGGCACCATTTATGACTGTCTGTTGCATGAGGACTGTTCTATCCTACATCTGAGTCTATATTGTGGGCATTATATTTGGAATCACTGACACCTTCCATTCATCAGGCCACTCCTACACCTCCATTTGTATATTCTGCATATGTTGATGAATGCAGCTATGTGATACATTCTCCAGCTTACAAACCTGTGAGATGTGGAACATAGTAGCTATGTGAGTGTTTATCTCAGCTTACAAAATTGAGAGAAAACCCCTAAGAAGGGTACGTGGTTCCTGCCTGAGATAGAGCTAGGAACATAGAGATTACCTACTCCATTCAAAGAGTGAGAAGAACTCCAGATGATTATCCAGTGGAAAAGCGATATGTTGAGTTAGGATGAGCCTATGGCTGAGCATAAGGTGAACGTGTGAAATCCCAAAGTGTTGGGTGCATCGTCATGAGAACAGAAATGAAGATGATGTATTGGCCTCCTCTGAGCAGTAGAGTTGACAAGAAGACTCCATAATATTCTCCTATAGATGATAGTGGGAAAGTAGATCTATAGAGCGGACATGCCTGTGGACGAGCACGGGTGAACGTGTGAAGACTTGGTTCTTCTGTGTAATGTAGTGAATAAGAGCTATGACATCCCTATGGATATGCCCCTAGTGGATGAGCAATAGTGGGTGTATCAGATCATTTTCTATACGTTGTTCAAGAGTCAGACCTACCTATAACCCTAAGTGTCATGTAAAGGGTACATGTCGGACCTACCTTATTGTGTCTAATAATAAATGTAAAAGATAATTAATTTGGATAATATTAATAATAATAATAATAATAATAAATATATTATGCCTTAGAGAGGTTGGCCCTGTTGTGCCAATAGACACTTCAGTTGATAGGACAAGTCTAATATAAATAAAGAGAAATCTCCCATTGTAGAAACACATCCTTCTTGTGAGTTTGGAAATTTCAGCAGGTACTCTTCTTTGGAAAAAGGTGCGCACCTCTCTTGGGCGCTAGAGTTATAGGGTTTGAGCACCCTCTTGTGTGATACGTATTTCTTGGTGGTAAAGGTCTCTCTCTTGAATATTATAGAAAAGGATTGGGTTGGGTTTTCTTTCCTTGTTGAGAAGGGTTTCCCAGGATACATTTTTTGTTCTTGTGCATGGTGCTTCTTCTTGTGATCTTGGTTGTTGCAACATTTATGATTATGGTTAATTGATGAAATGAAATGAACTTCATACTTAACCTAATGCTTATGAAAAATCAACATGGTATCAAAGCATAGGTCTTGAAAGAACCCATTTCACAAGAATCTACCAAGTCTCATTCTTTACCAGTCATCCCTCCTCTTCTGCAGAACTGTACGACCCTCCTAGGGTTTTCAGAAAATCTGTACGACCCTCTCCTTTTGGGTGTTTCAGCCCCTTACAACTTGGACGATAGGGCTACTTTTAGCATATAAGAGTATGGTTTCTTCCAGCGCATCTCCAAAATCTCTCAAAATGAAATTCTGAGAAATTTTGATTTTTGACCCTAGGGTTTCTAGGGTGCTGAAATTTCCTGCAGAACATTAATTTTGGTTTTCTGAAGAAACGTTTTCATGAATCAACAAGAATCTCTGTGATAATATCAAATTGATTGTTGGCAGTCATAATTCCAATATAATTCAATCTACAAGGATTCAAGAAAAATGAAGAACAAAAATTCAGTGGAAGATAGGCTTGATGGAGCAAGCAACTTCAGCCCCTGGAAATCAAATCTTCTAGTCACTCTTGAAGAATAAGATCTCTTGGATGAAACAACTAAAACTCTACCAAAAAAAACCACTGATATAGAGAAGAAGATAATAAAATAATATGATGTCAGAGCAAGTAAAATAATCATCTACTCAGTAAGAGATCACCTCTTGCCCCGTATTGCCAATCTGAAGACTCCCTATGATATGTATAAAACATTGAAAGGAATGTTTGAAAGTGACAACACTCTCAGAGCTCTTACCTTGAAGAGCCAACTTTAAAGTACCAATATGACTAGAGATGACACAGTTGCACTCTTCTTCACGAAGTTATCAAAGATTAAAGAATAACTAGAGACCATTGAGGAAATCATGTATGATAGATAAATTGTCTTAACCACTCTCCAGAATATTCCAAAATCATGGGAGCCTTTCATTAAAAGTATCAGTGGAAGAGAATCCTTACCAACCTTTGAGTGTCTATGGAAAAATTGCACTCAAGAAGAGCTTAGACTTAGAAATAGAGGAGTGGAAGATTCCTCAAAAGAAAATCATGCTCTTTCACTTCATACAAGGAAGGGAGGAGAATTCAAAAGAAACTTCAGGCAAACATTTAAAGGTGAAAAGTCTTCATCCAATCCAAGATATCAAAGAAGATATGCTTTATAAATTCAGTGCTTCAGATGTGACAAGTATGGACACATTGCCAGAAATTGTCCAACCAGAAAGAAGGGAAAACAATATGCCTCTACTACTGATATTGATCTAGATCCACCTCAAGAGAGTGAAGAGCAGAGAGAGAAGTACTTCCTCTAAAAGACATGATTGCAAACTAGGTAAATCTTTTGATCTATAATTTTATAGTTGATTGTATTTTTCAAATAAATGAAGGACATTGTTCCTATTATAAGAGCTCTCAAAAACTTGGACCATTATCCCTGGTATGGGAGTCCAAATCATATTTGAGTTGTTTATCATACAAAAACAAGCATAAATGTTGTTCTTAAAGAAGAGATACTCCTTCAAAGATTCAGAGAATCACAAATAACGATTGACAGTGAAACAAATACCTTCTCCCCCTTCAGCAGTTCATAGGTAGATATACCTTACTCAAGTTGATCCAGTTGTTTCAGCTGATACATGTTCAAAGATATTGCAATAAATTCTAAAAGGCCCTTCTAGACCCACTCTGCAAGAGGCAGATAAACATACAAGTTTCTCAAGGCACATTCCAAGAAAGAAAAAGAGTTTTTCGAAACTATCCTTCAGTCATGAGCCACTTCATTGATACTGAGACTTCTTTTCTTAGAGAAGCCACGAGAGAACCGGTATGGAAAATTGCCATAACAAAATAATACCAGTATATCTTAAAGAGTGATATTATTCAGGATCAGAAAGAAAAATCTGGGATAACTTCTAAGTAGATCTATATGATCAAGCATGCAGCTGATGAAAGTATCTACAGCCAGAGGTTTCTCACAAATAGAGGGAGTTTTCTATAATAAGACACTTGATCTAGTGAACCTGATACACTTCTTTCTATACTATCATCCATGAGTTGGAAGCTATATCAGATAGATAGATTCTTGTTGAGTTTGGATTTCAAACAAGAGTGTTACTGATCCAAACCTATCTCATTACAGTAAGGTAACAAGAGCCTATTTTGATGACTTATTCAAGAAGTCGTGTTGCTGGATAGAAGTAACCCTTGAATTCTAAATGAAAATTCTAAATATGATGCACAAACTTCTTGAGACAAGAAGTATGACAGAAAACCAACGAGATTTTCCTAAGTCAAGGAAAATATGCAGTGGGAACTTTAAAGAAGGTTAGTATGAAAAAATGAAAATCCACCATGATGGATTGAATGGAGAAGATTGACAACAATTTAGATGAGACTAATCCATAGTGTTTGGATCACTGATGCATCTGGATAACACTAGACTTGACTCATGTAATATAGTGAATGGGCCTAGTCATTTCATGAGTCAACCGAGACAGACTCACTAGACGACAACAAATCATGTATTTACGAGGCACAGTTGGATATAGCCTGAGATATGCCTCCAGTATGAACTTAGGCTTACTGGACATAACGATTCAAATTGAGTAGAAAGTACAGTGGACCGAAATAACACATCTAATTGATGTTCTACCATGAAAATTTCCATGGTTTCCTAATGCAGCAAGAAACAAAACTCTGTGGCCTTGAGTACCACAGAGACAGAGCATATAGCAGTGATTGAGCGAAGCAATCTGGATTCAAAAAATTCTAACATATTGGCCTCCTCTGAGAAGCAAAGTTGACAAGAAGACTCCAGATGATTCTTCTATCGGTGACAGTGGGAAAGCATATCTGTAGAGTGGGCGTGCCTGTGGACAAGTAGAGGTGAACGTGTGAATACCTAGTTCTTCTATGTAATGCAGTGAATCAGAGATATGAAATCCCTATGGATGTACTCCTAGTGGATGAGCACTAGTGGGTGTATCAAATCCTTTGCTATATGTTGTTCAAGAGTCAGACCTACCTGTAACCCTAAGTGTCATGTAAAGGGTATAGGTCGGCCCTACCTTATTGTGTCTAATAATAAATGTAAAAGATAATTAATCTGGATAATATCAATTATAATAATAATAATAATAATAAATATATTATGCCTTAGATAGGTTGGCCCTGTTGTGCCAATAGACACTTCAGTTGATAGAACAAGTCTAATATAAGTAAATGGAAATCTCCCATTGTAGAAACACATCCTTCTTGTGAGTTTGGAAATTTCAACAAGTAATCTTCTTTGGCAAAAGGTGTGCACCTCTCTTGGGTGCTAGAGTTCTAGGGTTTGAGCACCCTATTGTGTGCTAGGTATTTCTTGGCAGTAAAGGTCTTTCTCTTGAAGATTATAGCAAAGGATTTGGATGGGTTTTCTTCCCTTGTTGAGAAGGGTTTCCCAAGATACATTTTGTGTTCTTGTGCATGGTGCTTCTTCTTGTGATCTTGGTTTCTGCAACATTTATGATTATGGTTAATTGATGAAATGGAATGAACTTCATACTTAACCTAATACTTATGAAAAATCAACAACATTGTCACGCAATAGCTCAGTTGTAGCCACTCCTTAGATAGGTCCCTCTTCTCCTGCAACCACATGCTATGGCGCATTGCCTAAAAGTTTGTTATCTGTCCAAACTCTTAGACACTCTCTAGTGAAATCCTCCAGGTGTTGACTACTAGCTCCTGGATCTCTGATAGGTACCATGCAAAAGTATCATTGTTTTCTTTCTTCTTCTTTATATCTATTATGATCCTAAGAGAAGTGTAGCGGGATGCACCACACTTTCCCACCCTCTATATGTACTTTCTATAAACTGGTTCTTTCCACACTATCAGTGCAATGAGGATAAGTAACCATGAGTAGTGGAACTCAGAGCCCCATCCTATGTGTCTTTGTACTCTTCCAAGAAGGAATTAAGCAAGTACGGTCCCCAACTCATCGAGCTCCCCTTCGCGCATTGTGCTGCAACTGCTACCACTCATGTTGGCACTTATTCTTTCCTACACTTGCGCATTATTTTTCACCCTAGTAACCTTATGGAAAATTTTGTCGCGGGATCATTCATGTCACTGATCCTAATTCCCTTATTTCCTCTATCACTACCATATTTCGCCTTAATCTCGTCGGAGATGGACTTTTCCTTTGTATTATCCTCTAAATATTTCTCTGACTTCTCCCCATCCATGGGTAGCCCAGTAATAGTTTCTATCAAATCCACATTGATAGGCACTGGCCTATCCATCCACAAAAATCCTCCATGCACCCTTGCCAGGAGTTTTTTCACACATCCATTGATGTGATTACCGCTCCCAAAATGCGATATGTCTAATAGGCTCATGATCCCTATGTTGCAAAGTCCTAAAATCCACTGCGCAGGTTCCAACAGTGGCGCACCTGATGGGCCCTCTCCTTTGCACTCCATATAATTTTGTTGCACAAAATTTGGGAATTTGAATATGTCTGCCATGTCATGGTTTGAGTACTTCATGGTGTTTACTCCTCCTATCATTTCATCATATGCTTTTACTCCCTCTGGGATTTTTGGCATTACTATTGTCAACTCCACCTATGCACGCGATATTGCTTATGCATTGCTTTCAACTTGCTTTTCCTTCTTCTCTTGTGGGGACGATGCCCCGACCTCTGGTATGCCCTCATGCTATGTTTATTGTTCTTCTTCCAGGTCTAGGCCCTGTTGTGTTGAACCCATGGCCTATTATTCTTGTTGTGGCCCTTTTCCCCTAGACACATTAGACTCTGTTCTTTCCACGTCTTCCTCAGGCTACCTGACCTCCTGTGCTGGGTTTTGTTCCTTCTCCACCTACGTGGTAGTAGACTCATAGTCTGGCATGTCAATTTCATTGACATCCATGATTTTTGACATGTCATATGTCCCTGTATGCTCCTCTCGAGCATTGTTTCTTGTGTTTCAATTGACCCTTCTCGATGCTCCAACTCTTAGTGGAAACATCCTGCTAAAATTTGGATTACTGAACTATAAATCTCCACTTTCTATCACAAATTCTCACTCTCTCGTGCTTAACTTTGGCTCTTAGTTCTTCTCCTTAGAAAAAAAAATTGACTGCATTTTCCCCCTTTTTCTGCCTTTATAGCGTGACGATATACTGACAACTGTTTCCCACTGACAATTTTCAATTTTTCACTTTTTCTTGCAAACTCCACTTTTTGTATCTGTCAACTACTTTCCAACGCACACTGTCTTCAACACTGATTTTTATGCGGTGCACTGTTAATGCCATCAAATCTATTTCATCAAAAACCCTCTAATATTCTTCTATATTTTTGTCTTTTTGTTACATTTCTTCTTTTTATGGATTTTTTTATTTTTCTTCTGACATCTACTATATACAATATATACAATCATATATTTTCTCTTTGTTTTTACCTCAGGTTGTTAGGTCGACGGTCTTGATACATCTTCAGTCGATTTCCATTCACCAGTCCTCTAAGATTATTCCTTGCAATATCTTTCAGTTGCATAGAACCTCCATTTGTGATGGCCTCTACTTGATAAGGCCCTAACCAGTGCATCTTGAACTTCCCAAGGTGTTGTAGATGCCTGCTGTCATAGAGGAGAACTAGATCTACTTCCTTAAATCTTTTCTTCTTTATGTGCCTATCATGGCAAGCTTTGTTTTTTGCTTTATTTACTTCCTGGTGAAAGCCTGCTAAAATTTTGTTTTCTTCTAACTCCATCAAGTGATCCAATATTTCCTGTGCAACACCTTCTTCTATCATGTTGGTGATTGTTGCAATGCACATACTAGGTACTAAATAATCCAATGGGACCACAACTTCTTTACCATACACCATACACCATTATGAATTGTGTATGTCCTATAAGCTTCTTGCATGTAGTCCTATAAGCCCATAATACTGCTAATACTTTCAAATCCCAATCATCCCTATTCACATTGCAATATTTTGTCAATGTATTCTCTAGAATCTTGTTAAAAGATTCTACTGTACCATTTTCCTGGGGATGGTAAGGTGTGATCTTTTGATGATATATCTCGAATTCTTCTTTCATAGCTCTGATTTTACTATTAATAAAATGAGTTCCCTGATCACTCAACAAAATTTTGGGACATCCAAATCTTGTCACCACGTTCTCAAAGAGAAACCACGCTGTGGTTTTTGTGCTGCAATCCTTCACTGGGGCTGCTTCTACCCATCTAGTTAAGTATTTTTTCACAGTGATGATGTATCTGAATCATGGCCTCCTTGCTGGTGGATTAATAGGTCCAATGAAATCCACATCCCATTTATCAAATACATGTAAAGTTACTTGGGGCATAAGTGGCATTTCATCCCTTTTGGATGGTTTTCCCACCCTCTGATAGTATTAATTTGCATCCTTATGTACTTTAGGCCACCATAATTCTACACACAACACCTTCTTTGTAGGCTTTCCTACATAGTTCCCTCCAGCTATCCCTTCATGTGCTTCTGCTAGCACCATGGAGCGTTCATGCTCCATCACACATCTCAGAATTTCGTCTGCACCTAACTTGTATAAATGACCTGCAATCAAATGATAGTCCTCGGCACGCACTACCAACTACTTTGTCTTCATGACAATGAATTCCTTAGGATCCATTCATGTGCTAAAAAATCCAACAATGTCAACAAAATAATCATCAGCAATCTGAACACAAAATAAGTTAGCATCGGGAAAATTCTCCTCCAAGTTCCTTGGCTCCTCTCCATCAGTAATTCTTGACAGATGATCTGGTCCTGCATTTAGCTTCCCTGGTTTTACTATGATTTCAAAATCAAATTCCTGAAATAATAACAACCATCAACATATCCTCCCCCCCAACACTGGCTTGTTAACTAGGTACTTCAAAGTGGAATGATATGCAAACAAATTAAAATGTTGACCCAATAAATAATGTTTGAACTTTTGTAGGGAATATACCATATCCATACCTTCCCTTTCCGTAGTATTATAGTTCTGCTCAGACTCAATCAACTTTCTACTAGAAAAATATATTGGGTGATCAATGTCTCCTTCACCTGGTTGTGCCAAAAATTCTCCAAGTGCAATGGATGAAGCGTCCACATGCACATGAAATTATTTTGTCCAATCCGGAATGCTCAGAATTGGTGTTGTCACCATCTTCTCTTTCAGTATGTCCAATCTCTCTTAGCATTCATCATTCCACTGAAACCTGATGTATTTCTTTAGTAACTTCTCCATGGGAGTAGTAATATTTGCATATCCCTTTATGAATTTCCTGTAGTACCCTGTGTGGCCCAATTTTTCTCTCAACCGGCGCACTAAATTTGGTTATGGCAAATTGACAATAACAACAATCTTTGCAGGGTCTACTATCAATCCCTATTTTCATACAATGCGCCCAAGTAGGATGCCAAACAATGTGTTGAATATACATTTCTTAATGTTCAAGGAAATCTGGCATTGCCTACATCTTTCTAACATTAACCTTAGAATTTCTACATGGTCCTTCAATAAATTGAATATTGTCCAATCAACCATATAAAATTCTAAAAATTTATGTATAAAATCCTTGATTGCAACTACTACTACTCTAGAAAATATTTTTGGTGCATTCTTTAAATCAAATGGCATTATTGTGTACTGATATGACACCCACTCTGTTGCAAATGTGGTTTTGTACATGTCCTATGGAGCAATTCTAATCTAATGGTAACCTGAAAATCCATATGTGAAAGAGTACACTTCTTGCCCTCCCACATTCTCTAAAACCTCATTTGTAAATGGAGTAGGGAAAGGATCATGCAGGAATGCATCATTTAACTTCCTCAGATCCACACATATCCTAATCCCTCTAGTCTTCTTTTCTTGGACCACCATTGGACTAATCCACTCTAATTCTTGCACAGGCTCTATGATTCCTGATTCTAGCATTCTGTCAATTTTTTCCTTCACCTTCTTCTTATAAATGGGGTTTAATCTGTATGGTATTTGTCTAACTGGTCTTGCCTCTGGTCTAAGGGGTATCTTCATTTCCCCAAGTTCTCCTACTACCCCTTTCATATCTGAAAACGTGGTTGGGAATAAGTCACTATACTCACACAGTAATTCAGTTATATTTTCCATTGTCTCACTGTCCCAGTAATCTCCAATGTTGGCTATCTTGGGCTTCTCTTCAATCCCAATATTGACCTTTTTAATCTTCATAGGTGCAGTAAACTCTTATGCTTGTAACCGGGGTCCTTCCAACCCTCTTTCTCCTTCCCCTTCTAATATCTATATATCATGCGGGTTTTCCTCTACTTCTTCATCTTCTGCGACCTGATAACAATAAACCAATTGTTCAAGTGTTTCTTTTCTATAATATCTGTCTATTGTCATTGTATCTACCCCATATTCTTTAAATATCTTTCCCCCATATTCTTTAAATATCTTTCCTTTGATCCTCTGTAATGCTAGATCCACCCATGGATTCTCACTTTCAAATGAAAAGGTCCTAATACAGTTCTGTTGCACTGCACCCCAACTCAAATTTTCTCTGTGCAGTTCCTGTTCCTTGTACCAATTACTTGGTATTCCTTCTAAGGTATGAATAAAGTAATGCGTCCATTCCCTTGGTGGTAACAATCTTCAGTGAGTGACACGATCATTTATGTGATGCCTTGGGTTCCCTCTTCCATCATACTTCTGTAAGGGTTTGTCCTACTGACTCCTACCAAATCTTATGTGCATTAGTCGCTTACACTGATACCAGTCTGAAATTACCTTTTGATGTGCACCCCACCATCGTGCAGGTGCGTCCCTCAATGTTATATCCAACAATAATAATCTTTGACTATCCAAAACTTATGATTATAAATCTGTCAGGAAGTTTTCTAAATTATCCTCTTCAGTAAATGTGGGAAACTGTCTTACTTCTATCCCAACCCATCTTATTACGCGTGTAACTCTTGCGCACCTTCTAGTAGAAACTTCATGCAATCTTTGCTGCCAATTTTCTACTCCAGTATCATAATCTGGAATATCGAAATTTATACTCCTCCAACTGAGTACTCCATCTGCATTTGGATTCACAAATTCTTCCTCTCGTGCAGTAGTCCTATACAATTGGTTCACATCATCCTATAGAACACTATCAGGCATAGGTTCTACATATCTTTCACAATTTGAGGAATCTAAAGGTGATACTACCCTAAAGTTCCCAGATTAAAATATCATTTTTCTAGTCTTTAAATTAATTATGGCATGATTATCAAAGGCCCAATCAATTCCCAATAGTGTTGGAAATGGTATAGACTCATCCACCATATCCATTACTTCAAATTCTACTATGGTGCGCACACCATCTAGATCCATTGTTGTATTCTTCAATATACCTATGGGAATCACTCTCTGCTAGTTTTCTATCTTCAATTGGATATTGAAATACCCTAGTGTAGGTTCTCCCATTTCTTCCCAAGTTTTCTTTGGAAAAATGTTGACATCTAATCCTAAGTCTAGGATAACATTTCCCATATTAAAGTATCCTATCTTTGCATTCAATCTAAATTCTCTACTAGTTCTTTTCTTTCTATGGAATTGATTGATCTTCTTTGGTTATGTTCCTACCCATTCCTCGATGTTATATTTCTCAAGCACAGTTTAAACAAATCCCTTAAGTTACTTACTTTCTTTGTTTTCTCTCCTTTGTAAGTATGATCCAAAGACTAAGGTATATCAAAAATAGGAGTATCATAACTTTGCACAGTATTTGATGTGGAGGATACATTATCCTTTAGAAACTCCTTCTTTACTTCCTTGAAAGTTTCCTTCTCCTTCTTTGCGTCATACTACTATTGTGGCTGAGTGTTCTTTTGAATCCAACATTGAGATTCCTTCTTTTGATCATGTTCATCTGCTCCTGTCTTCACTCCTCCTCTAGTCACTATATTGATGTTCCTCTCAGGATCCCTTATTTCTACAACAATCCACTAATTATTCTGGTTATTTAGATTCCTCTTGGATCTTCGTCATTAACTTCGGGCAATCTTCTGTCACGTGATCTGCTACGCGATAGTACATACATGTTGCTACTGGTTGAGGACAATATTTGGCATAGTGTCCTTTCTACTGACAATTATGGAATATAATAGGCCCTCTACCTCTGGCCATTCCTCCTCTTCCTCTACCTATAAATCCTCCTCTGTCCCCTCATGGACCCATGTTATGTTGATGATATTGTGCTTCCTGAATATACTGCGGAGGTTGCTGGAACTGTGGAACTACTTGAAATTGTTGTGCATCGCCAAACTGTGGCGCAGTATGTCCTGTCATCAACTCAGCCTGCATCCTCTATGCATTTGAGGTTCTTTCCTTCATTAACTCTAGCGTTCTACAATTTTTTTCTTCATGCCCCACTTACTTACAAAAGTTACAGAAAGTACTCTTCGGTTCTGTCTTGTAATTTTGCATCATAGGGCAGTGATAAGGATCATGCCCATGTGTCTTGCATATTTCACACCAAGGCCTTCTTGTAGGAAATGAATTTGGTATCCCGACTCCCAAATACTGCACAAATGTCGTACACTCATTCTTGTGATGTCCCTCTGATCTTCATAGGGTATACCACACTGCTTCTCTTTTCTCCCTACTTTTATTATGGTTTAATTGCACTGTCAGGTTCTTCAGGTCTTCCTTCAGATCCTCTATAGATGGATCTGCCTGATTATACTGATTCTCCTCTAACTGCATCGCTACTTACAATGCCTTTGCCTGGTTTTGAATTTTTTGTTGTCTCAATGGATATTTGAAATGTGGTAAAAAATAATTTATAAACAACTTTTTGTGTTGCATGTCAGAAATGGGACACTTTAGTTTACCTTTCAATGTCTTGAAATTATGATCAATGTCCCATACAAACTCTCCTGGTTTTTTTCTAACCTCAACCATTTCATTCATAAACCGAACCTCTGATTTCAGCCTCTGAAACTTAGTGATCAGTTCCTGTTTGATCTCTGCTACTGTTCCTGGTGCACCCTGTGGATTGTTTACTTCTAGATTCATGTACCAATCCAGCGTGTTGTTTCTGAATGTTATTGCTAGATGCGCTACTTTGTTTTCCTCATCAGTGATTCTTTTTTCTTCCCATATTCCCTCACACATGAATAGGTGCTTCTCTGGGTCTTATGTTCCATCCCCATGGAACTCTGGTAATCGTATCGTTGGATCTATGCCTACCATTGTAGAATGTGGTGTACCTTCTCCACGTGGTAATACTATCTATGTATTGTTGTTCAGACTTGAACTCCCACTGGTATTTCTACTGGTACTTCCACTTGTACCCTCACTTCTATTCTGATCTCCTAGATTCCGCTGACTATCAGTCATTGGTTCTCTAAACAAATCTTTCTTTGTTGATGTGTTAGTCATACATGGGGTTGTAGGTTCTACACTGATTCAGATCTGGACAAGGGTATTTGCTTCCTCATTAGATATTGCTCCTCTAGTATTTCTTTCATATGTGACGCGCACTATTTCTTCAATGTGCTCCACAACATGGAGATCCTCTACCTCTTCCTGTTCACTCTCCAAGAATTCCCTCTCAGCTACTGCTCTTTTCTTTCTATTGAGCTTATATTGGTAGCGTCTTCCACTATGCATCATTCCTGCCTTCTGCATAGTTTCCTGGATATCCTCTTGATTCATCATAATGGGATATTTCTCTTTACTATTCTTTTCTCTATCCATTTCACCCTCCATCTCATAACTTCCTCAGGTTTCCCCTAACTCCCCAATGCATGTAGGGTAGTTTAGTTGTCTGATTCCAAGGTTAATACCCCTTTATCATGCAATAATCTCTTGATCGAAGTGCACAACGACCTGATGTACCTTCCCCTTGGACCCTTAAGAAACTCATGCTTTGTTACACTATAAGACTTCGATGTATGTACTTTGAACTGAGTGATATACCCCACTACAATGCTATCTAGCCAGAAATCTACTGTGCACGTGAATTTGTTATTCACCCTCTTCAACTATGCGATAATTTCTTTTGTCCACTCCATTAATCTCACTCTATTTTTTGGATGGTTATCTTTCAACTATGTTATTCACTCCTGAAATAGCGTGGGAAAATCACTAAACAAACTCTCGTGTAATTCACTGAATACGTATCTCTCCAAGTACAGTCTTCACTTAAACCTAGGGCTTCTATTATCTTTGTGGGAAAACTGTAGTTCCTAAACTGTTAGCCATCTTTCATTCTCCTCTTTCATGGGATTCCAACCTACAAACATTTCCTTTCTTAAACCCTTGTGCTATACTACGTGATACATCCCTCCTGATCTAATCTTCTAAGTTCCAATCGGCAACTGAACCATTGTTGGTTGCTTATGGGCTGACCTGAGTTCTAACTACAGGATTACCAACAACCCCTTCTACCATCGTTCCTTCTGGATACCAGAAGGAAACACAACACACATAGTGCACTACACAGTCTCACCCGAGATGGCTTCTATGGGTGGTAGAAGGACTCAAATGTCTACAACCCTGGGATGGGATGTGTTTCTCTCTTAGAGGCATTAGATATACTCATTGTTATCCCTCAAACCCTCATTAGATCTTAGATCAGACCACTGACACCACTATTCCAATAGGACTTCATTAACCATTATGGAAGTATGTATTCAATGACATGTATTCATCTACTGTAACACAAGATTGTAATCTAAATGCTAACTATGACGTTCATTTACTTAGTGTTGTTCTGTATATTTCATTAGTTTATTCTTAGTGCGCACTATTATTTCCTTTATCATTTAACATGTTCATCATAAAACTCATTAAAGAAAATATAATAAAAAATACTGCACACATACACACATAAACTAGATATACTGTGGTTCACCCCCTCCCGGGATACGTCCAGAAAGATTTTTCGTTTTGTCTCTTTATTCATATTCATGCAAAATCTGGTGCTGCGCACTATACAATTCTTCCTCTATTACATTCGATCTCCATAGATTGTGACAGTTAAAAATTAGGACTTCCTCTCCAATAGTTCTATCTCCATCACACATACTCTCTAACCCACTAAAGAAAAACCTTTTCATAGTCCTAATACATTCTACTTATACAACAAAATGGGACAAAGCCCTTACAAAAACCCTAACCCTAAGTGGATTAGGTTTGTCCACTTCCCAATTGATCTGCAACAGTTTGCCCACTTTGTAACTGATTTTCCTCTATTGAAGGAAAATCTCCCTGCAGACAGGTAGATCTCCTCAAAGAGCTAGACTCTTAACTCTAAGACAAAAAGTGCTTATCATGGTCACTGACTTCCTTTTAGGTCTACACAAACTAATGCATGAAGAGGAAGGAGGAAAGATATACCTTTTATCGGTGTTTGTCCCTGCATGCTCTGAGTTGAACTCCAATCTTGAGCTCCTCGATAAGCCCTGTAGACAAACAAAGTACAACCACTTCCTATTCTATCGAGATTAGTTCGAAGCAGACCTATCTACTTAGAGACAAATTCATGTAATTTCAAACACAAATTAGAAAGAAACATGCCAATCATATTACATTAATGAGGACAAAACGTTACTTACAGCCATAGATGGAATGTAGTAGTTTCGTCAAGTTCTCCTTGCCTAACCCTTGCTCAAAAGCTCCATGATTGGAATGACGATAGCTTCCCTGATTAGCCTCCACTTTACTGTGTGTTTCCTATGAGATCGTAGGTTTCATGCTTCTCATCCCTTCTCCAAATATCACTTATGAGATCATAAGTTTGGTATTATTCTCCATCCAGATCCCCCTTTCACCATAAGAAAGCTTGCTTATATAGCCTTGGAGAGGCTCAACCACTTGAGATATCTTTGGAGTAAGTTGAGGATTTTCCTCCTTTAGTTATGGATCTACCCTGTGATCATGGCTTGGCCAAGGATTTGAATCCAACTGCCTTCATATATTGGGAGGATCTTCCCCTCGTTCTTCTCAACAAACCAACTGCTTCCCAGAATAGGTAGCGCTCCCTCAAAAGGAGTGTCAGAGCGTTATAACACTTCCTAGCAAGGTTTAGGGGGGCGCTAGGATTCCCAGAAGCAGTAGCGCTCCTCCAAAAGGGTAGATTTAGTGTTATAACGCTCCCATATAGTGTATAGGGGGGCACCAACACTCCTAAGAGAGGTATAGGGGAGTGCTCTCCTTCAAAAACCCAAATTCAATGGTTCTTTCAGATGGCAAGAGGTACATAACTCCAGTTAACCATTCCTCTTCTTCCAAATCAAGTGTTTGAGGTGTTTAAAGTGTCTTTTTGATGCCATTATAAGTATGACATAGGCATCATGGAAGTATGCTTTGCTTGATAGTTGCGACACTTGTGACACTATCGAAGTGAGTAATTTTGATGTGTAACATATTGCCCCCCAAAGCATGAAGTTAGAAGATGAGAACTGATAACTGAAATGCTTTGTATACTTTCAAGCAAGGCTATACACATAGAGAACCTGACAGAAGCTGCACACAAACATCCAACAAATATTATGACGTGTTTCAAACACAAGGCAGGCATACCTATGCTTGCATGATAAAGACTTGCAAGATATGACCGCCATAAAATACACTGTGGATATTAATAAAAGGTATAGCCACAGAGGATACAATGTGGATCTATACTCCTATGACCTGAATTGATCGTAGCCACGAAGAATACACAGTGGATCTATGAGATGATAAGACATAGCCACAACCAATACAAAGTGGATCTATGTAACAGTATATGTGTCATTGTTCAAAAGAAACTCCTTCGCAACCTGGGCAAAGTACATATAAGAGTGATCACTCAACCTAGGGTCTTCTTACCGATCCCAATGTAGTATGAATCTAACCATGTGAATAGATGTCTTGATGTCGAACATGGCAAAAACCACTTGATTATCGGTCAATGATGTAAACCATTAACAAGCGCGAGGGAGATCACCATTGTTGTCAATGATTCCCAAGGTACTCTAGTACATTCCAACAAATGTGAATGGATGAGTTGAAGTTGAACATCCGTGGATTCATCCGATCAGAGGTCAATGATGTAAAGCATGTCTCTAGCCTTTGATGATCTTTCTAGAGTTAAGCCACTAGCTTTCAAGCTGGGGGCATACCGAGCTTAGTCTTTGTTCTTTCTCGTGCTCGTAAATACATGAGAATGCATCCAGGTAAACTTTTATCTCTTTTTCAGACCTGTATGGATACACGAAAAACGAACTCCCTGGAGTCTCCTTTAAGCTCTTTTCAGACTCTCTAAGCATGAAAATATTGTCGAGTGATCTTGCTTCCTTTCCCACTCGTTAAAAGGTTTGAACGGGCATCTTTCGAGTGATAATTTATCTCTTTTTCAGCCTTGCGAGACTAACATTATGAAAAAGGACAACATTGGAGTGACCTTTAAGTTCTTTTCATACTCTCTAAACATGAAAAGATTGTCGAGCGGCCTTGTTCTCTTCACGCTCGTTAAAGTATTTGAAGAAAACGTCTATTGAGTGATAGTTTATCTCTTTTTCGGTCTCATCCGACTCCTTTACGAAAAAGGAACTGAGAGAGTTCTCTTTTAAGTGTTTTTCCAGACTCTATAATCATGAAAAACCTTCGAGTTTTCTGTCTTTGGACTCGTTAAAACAAACATCGACATGCCCATACGAGATCAAACCCTTACTTCTTCCAGTTCGTTAAACAAAGGAAGAGGAACTTACTGAAGGTGAGTTATATCAAGCATGTGTTACCCTCCTCAAGCTTGTTAAATTAAAAAGAGGTACTCATCTATCTGGATGGGGGAAAAATTGAAAGAAGCAAGCCAAGCAGTTTTTGAGAACATTGCTAGTAACTCTTAGAGTCTCCCTTGAACATGACACTTTGTCTTTTGCACACATTATAATCTGCTGAACCTCTGCACTAAAACAATCCTCTGAGTTTTTCTTACTCCTTTGGGTCACTCGACGAAAGTCACAGTATCCACTACATCATCGTGTTTTGGTCCATGTCACATTTCTGTTGTTGTGCCTCAGTGTTCAAGGGAAGTATCCGCCTCGAGAGTCAACCATCACAAATATCTTGTCTCAATACCTGTGTCAATCCATGTTCATTTGATCTACCAATTACATATCTGTGTCCATTTCATGTCATTGATGGGGGATACATCAAGGCCCTCCTTTGACGAGTCTATTCCTGCCGACTTCAACACATTATCCAGGAACTAGACTTAAAAACCAGTTAGTACTTTGGGACCTGCATGCCTCAATGGCAGGCCTCCTCAGTTTCGACAGTGGTTTTACATCATTTACCTCTGATTGGATGATTCCACGGATGTTCGAATTCATATCATCCATTCACATTCGTTGGAATGTACTAGAGTACCTTGGGAATCATTGACAACAATGGTGATCTCCCTCGCGCTTGTTAACGGTTTACATCATTGAACGGTAATCAAGTGGTTTCTTCCATGTTCAACATCAAGAAATCTATTCACATGGTTAGATTCATACTACATCGGGATCGGTAAGAAGACCCTGGGTTGAGTGATCACTCTTATATGTACTTTGCCCAGGTTGCGAAGGAGTTTCTTTTGAACAATGACACATATACTGTTACATAGATCCACTTTGTATTGGTCGTGGCTATGTCTTATCATCTCGTAGATCCATTGTGTATTATTCATGGCTACGATCAATTCAGGTCATAGGAGTATAGATCCACACTGTATCCTTGGTGGCTATACCTTTTATTAATATCCACAATGTAAATTATGGCGGCCATATCTTGCAAGTCTTTATCATCCAAGCATAGGTATGTCTGCCTTGGGTTTGAAACACGTCATAATATTTGTTGGATGTTTGTGTGCATCTTCTGTCAGGTTCTCTACGTCTATACCCTTGCTTGAAAGTCTACAAATCATTTCAGTTATCTGTTCTCATCTTTTAACTTCATAATTTGAGGGGCAATCTGTTACACATCAAAATTACTCACTTCGATAGTGTCACAAGTATCGTCATTAAAATTTTACCCGGATGCATTCTCGTGTATTTACGAGCACAAGAAAAAACAAAGACTAAGCTCGGTATTCCCCCATCTTGAAAGCTAGTGGCTTAACTCTAGAAAGATCATCAAAGGTTGAATACATGCCCTCCAAGCTTCAATTCATTCACTGACTTTGAGGTTGTCACCAATTTCTCTAATAGATGAGAAAAAGGAGAAGGGTGGATGAAAAGAAGGTTCAAGAGAGGTGATTGTTTCAATTTTTAACGAGCTTGACACATGAAAAGAACTATGCTCAGGGTTCTGGGTTCATTCCCTAGATTGTTGTTTCATTTTTTAACGAGCTTTCAACATAGAGGAAAACTATGCTCAAGGCCTCTGTTTCATTTTTTAACGAGCTTTCCACAGAGAAGAGAAACTATGCTCATGGTTTCTTCCTGATCATGGCTTCCGAGAGGATAATGCTCTGGAAGGATACCATATCAAGGGACGAAACTCGGTCATGGCTTCCAAGAGATCTTCATTGGAAGGAAGATAATCACTCGAGAAGGAACACATGTCGAGGGTTGCGATAGGAGTAAGGATATCAGGCTCCAATAATCCTACCGAAGAAATCACCATGTCCACTACTGGATCCAAATCATCGGAAGTTGAAAGCATGGGAGACAATAGAAAATCGACATCAGGAGGGGAGATAGACTGTATATCTGCCTGAATTTCTTCACGAGGGGGAAGAAAAGAGGGTCAGTGATGGTTATTATCCCAAGGTAACTTGTCAATGCAAAGCATTTCTGGAATAGATTCATCGGAAGGAAAAGTTGGGGAAATGTAGTCAATCGTAGATGACAAGGAACTCAACCATGATTACATCAAGGAACTGTCGGGCACCAAGAGATGTTGGTCATCCGACGAGGGAGAAGTGGATGGGATAGAAACGTATGACGTTTCAGCTAGATTAAGTGGCACGGTGTCACTTAGTGCATCAAATTCCAAAGGACAAGGTACAATCCAAGGGTCAGATGATTCCAAAGATTGATAGGCCGTGGTCGAAATCATATCAACGGTGGCAATATGATGTGTAGTCGGTGGAAGTGGTGTAGGGAAGGTACCCATGAGGCTAGAATCTTTCAGTAAGCCAACACCAATGCTTTCATATGTGATCTTGTGGTCTCCCAAGAAAGGAATATTGTTGGTAGTGAGAACACGAGCATTGGTCATGCAGAAATCCAACTGATCAACAATGACAAATTTTCCCTAATGAGGAAATTGGACACATCGAAAAACTGATGAGGCAACAACAATCATAGCATAAAACCAACTTCTTCCAAGTAACAAGTTGTAATTGAGGGGAGCATCGACCACCTTGACATCAACAGTAATAGTTTTGCCACCCAATTGGATGGGCAGGGACTGTAAAAGGCCATGGGGATGAAAACCTCGCCCGTTGAAGGTGCGTACCATTGTTGGGGATTTTTTGAGTGTTGGTGATTTTAAACCTTTCCAACACGCCAAAGACATGACACAAGTCGAGGCTCCCTCATCCAGAATAGTTCGGTGGATTTGTTGATTGTGAACAACAACATCAACTTGGAAAGAAAGTTGGTGGGAGAGTCGAGACACATAATTGTCCAGGTTAAACATGATCTGATTGGATGACTCAGGATCAACAACACCAAGAGCGGCCAAGAGTGTTCTACGTTGACTGGGGAAGTGCTGTAGAACTTCTAACGCAGACATAGCACACGGTGCTTGAGCCAAATATTCAACAATGTTGTAGTTTTGGGTGGCACGTGAATTAGGATTAAAGGTAGCTTTACGTATAGTGCTCTTAGGAGGGCGTAAGATAGAGTCAAACGTGGGTTTCTCAATCTGAAGTGTTCCAGATGGAGGATTAACCGATGGAAGACTGAAAAAGGACGATGATGGATCCAGTAAAGTACCGGTACCATTAGTGTCTTTTCCTTTGTCGGGGTTTCCTGGTGTGTCATATGTCTTAGAGTGAGTGGTCCAATAGATCCCATTAAACATATAAATATGTGCACTCGATGAGGCCTCATCATTAGGATCGCTAGAACTGCCCCCAGGAAAGGGGGTTTGAGAAACCATGGATTGTTGCTGTGCAAAAGGTTGAGTAAGCACAGCGGGTTGTGACTTCCCTTGGAAAATTTTGGCCACTTCATTGCAAAGTGGACAATCTCAAGTGTAGTGATCATCACCACAAATGATACATGGGAATTTCAGTTTCTGTTGTGGTTTCTTTTCGGTAGCAGGTGTTTGATTTTTGGGTTGTTCATTATTATTTTTTGATTTATTCTTTGTCTTCTTCTTACCTCCGGATTGTTGTGAAGGGGCAGATTGAACTGCATTCACCTCATTGATCTGATTTTGGGGGAGGTAGAGGAGGATGTAGTCGATTTGGAAAAAGATTGAGTTTTGATGGAACTGATAACACCATCCGCATGAGATGAGGATGATGGCTTAGAAGGATCGGTATTAGCTCGAGCAAAATTCAGAAGCAAATCATACAAAGTACCAGACTGGGAATAAACCAAATCTAAGTACTGAGCCCGAACGATGGCTTGTTCTTCTGTGACCGCACCACCCATAGCGACATCGCGAGCGATTGGGGGTAGCAGTGATTTAGTAAACCATTCTGCCAATAGTATGTCAAGAATAACTCCCTTGATCATCCTTCTTTGTTGCCTCCACTCATGAATATGGTCAGAGATATGCACATAGTTAGTTTGACGAAGGGAGGTCAAGATTTCAGTACCTGTCTCATAGCAAATAGGCAGTTGAAAGTGCATGAGGAAAGACATGGCAAGGGAATTGAAATCATGAAAAGAAGCACGTGGTAGTTCAATATACCACTTTGTTGCTGAACTGGTAAGTGTTCGCTAGAAAAGACGCAAACGTATAGAATCATCCATGAGGGAGTTTGATGAACACCACAAATCGAAACATGGTTGTTCGGATCTTCGCCAGGGTTTCTGTCGAATTTTGGAATATCAGAAGGAAGTTTAGCTGGAATGACTGGCCAAATCGACGAATGAGAAATAGGATCATTAGTTAACCGAGACAAGTCTGGGAGATCCAGAGTCACAAGGAAAGGTAGCCGTCGATTAATTTGTGAATGATACTGGTGCAGCAGAGGAACACCAGTAGGACCATAGACTAGGTTAGGTGGATAGTTGTAACTAGTGGGTCCTCCTACATACAGTTGTTGCTGGCCAGGATAAGAAGGATTCGATGGTGCATGAGAAACATTGGCATAACCCGATGGGTTCTGAACATTATAGGCCAGGTGATTTATTTGCCCATGAGAAGGATAAACATTTTAGCCTTGAGAATGGTAAGGAGTAGATCCCAGAGGCGGATACACATGAGGCCCATGAGGAGGATAAGACCGTGGTCCCAGAGAACTCCAGGTGGTATTTTGGATGCTGCCTAGATAAGATTGCCCATAAGATGTTCCAGAAGGGATAGGATTGGATACTCCTCCTAGTGGGTTTTTATACAAGTGCCCCCCAATGTGCGGTTGGGTAAAAATGCCTCCTGAAGATACTCCCCAGGATTGTGAAGGGTTTCTAGCAAATGAGGGTTGCCCCCCTGCCAGCAGTTGATTTACAACCGGGATGTGACTCGAAAATGGAGGTTTCCCTCTGGGAGGAGCATGAAAAGTGGGCTATCCCCTGGGAGGGTTAGGCCTGCCATGGAAAGGTAGTCCTCCAGGAGGGAAAGGTTCGCTGGATGGTGGTTTCCCTCCAGCCAGTTGTGTTTGGCCAGCAGGGGTCTACGTTCTCGGGTGAGAAGATGTCCCAGCAGGATCATGTGGAACATGTGGAGTTATAGAGTAAAAGCTTGTAGAAACAGGGGTAGAGATTGAAGTGCTTTGGGGATGAGTAGAGGTGATGAGTCCAGCATTAGGATGGACTTGTGCTGGTGTAGCAGTAGGGTGAATAACCTGATCGACTGGGTGATTCATGGTTTGACCGGATGGTCCTATTTCACTAGGAGGGTCATGAGGTTGAAAGGGTTGTGGAAAGGATTCGAAATGTTCAAAGAGATCGTGTCTCGATGAAGTCCTCCATACAGAACGAGTAGGTGTGGGATTGGTTTCTACTACAGTGCTAGGATGAACAGGAGTCCTATACTTGTCACCAAAGATTGGTTCTGTGGATCCCATATATGTTTCGGTAAAGATCCTCTCTGGTAATCACGAGATCTTTTCGTCTATGACATTCCCAAGGGAGTCTAAACAAACCAAAAGTGGTTTGAGAGGAGTTACCGACACAGATGTAGTGGGATTTTCAACCGTGACCAAAGTGCCTTCTGATTTATCTAACGGAGGAGCGATAGCACTTCCAGCATCAGATTGATTTTCTACTTCTCTACGGTAGTTGTCTTCTGGAGGGTTAGGAGGTAAGGGTTGATAGCCTTCTGGAGGCAGCCCTTGCATCCTACATGATCGACAAAGACCTTTATCATCTACAGGCTCAATTGTGGAGAAAAATGGAACACACTGAAAATCTAGGGCCAACTAAAAAAAAGAAACAACATGCGCTAATAAAATCTAGGAATCAACCAAGCAGACAAAACTTCTCTCGATGATCGTACTAGTTGGTGATGAAATCCAACGTCACATGATCAAGTCAAGAAGGGGCTAGGATATGGTGGAACAGTTACAATGGTGACCTGCTTAACAAACTTTCACCTTAGTGCAAGCTTTCACACAGTAATTGTGGATTTACCCTCCAAGGAGCCCGAGTGAGTTTGACCAATGTCTATTCCAGGTACAGTGAGACTTCCATTCACCCTCACCTTGTGTAAGTACCTAAAGATTATGGAAACTAAAGACACCAATTCACAGTGAGTCCCTGGGCAGGTACAGTCGATAGTCCGATCCGAAATGTATGGGTAGGATAACAAGTCCGAAATGAACCCAAGAGGCTCCCACACATAATTGTGGGTATACCTCCAAGTGACCCCCAATATATGATTCGACCACTACAAATAGCTGAAACACGGAGGGATAATCTCTGTAATTCACCCGAATGTGACCTCGTGTGTAACCCCTGTGTGAGAGGGGGATCCCAGAAAACCAATACGACAATTGGATTTGACTCTCCCTAGCTCAGGATGCTAATGTTTGTTTTGAAAAACTTTGGAGATTTGTACTCACAACCTAATCCAAAGTGCTAACCCTAGTCTACTATTGGTGGAAGATCCTAAAAACAAAAATGTTCTAGATAATTTTTAATTAGCATTCGTTTTAGAGATGTTCTTTACTCAAAGGGTGTATGAAAGTGAAACTGATGGAATGATGACTCAAATTCCCCAAAAAATGCATGAAATGTGATAAGCAATCGTTTCTTTTCAATGAATGCCTATTTAGGGGAAAGAGAAAGAGTTGTTTTCACTATCAAACACTAATATGAAATGTCTTCAATCAATCGGTTCTCAATCAAATCCAATGCAATGCTAAAACATTTTCAAAAATGCCTTCTAATATGCAAACCAATCACTAATATGTATCTTTGTCATTTGTATGCGAATGATGATTAATTCAATGCAAAAGACTTCTCCTACCAACTACCCTTTCAGATCAAGGAGATTCGGACAAGTATGATCAGATTTCGCACACACAACACACACACACTCTTGCTATCAAACAAGAGAAAGAAAACCAAAAACACAAAAGGAAGGAGAAAGAGATTGGACAAGATAACCTTAAAGAACCAAATGAGAAGATTCACAGACTTCTGATGTGCTTCACCAGAGTTTCTTCTCAGTTAGACAAGAGAGAAAAACGCAGTGGATTGATTCCAAGTTCTCAACAAGAGAAAAAACTCAAAATAAGGGAGAAGGTCACAAAAAATGAACAACAAAGTGCCTACTTCTTAGAAAGCAGAGGGTCAAATGTCATTAGGAAGATGTAATGAAGCATCAAGAAGCTGGACAGGGGCAAAAAACAAAGACTAAGTTGCAGAAAATACAATTCTGGAAGGTATTTTTGCTAAGGAGAGGCTGGCACTCTAGTGTAAGGGCCACCAGGGCATTATAAAGCTCTGTTTAAGGCATCCAAGGAGTGTTGGCATTGGGATAACATGGACACAGGGGTGCCAGGCTCAAAAAAATTAGAAAAATGTCAAAAACACCAAGAACTCAGTCAATTTTTTGTCAATCAAGATGCATGTGATGGATTGAGGATTGAATCAACAAGTGAAATCATACATAGGGGGTGAACAAGGCCTATATAAAACAAATGGTAAGAAAACGTCTATGAGGAAAAACCAAAGCCAAAATTTTCGATTCGATTCCCCAGTGGAGTCGCCAGTTTTTGTTGAAGGAAAATCTCCCTGCGGACAGGTAGATCTCCTCAAAGAGCTAGATTCTTAACTCTAAGACAGAAAGTGCTTATCATGGTCACTGACTTCCTTTTAGGTCTACACAAACTAATGCATGAAGAGGAAGGAGGAAAGACATACCTTTTACCGATGTTTGTCCATGCACGCTCCGAGTTGAACTCCAATCTTGAGCTCCTCGATAAGCCCTGTAGACAAACAAAGTACAACCACTTCCTATTTTATCGAGATTAGTTCGAAGCGGACCTATCTACTTAGAGACAAATTCATGTAATGTCAAACACAAATTAGAAATAAACAGGCCAAGCATATTACATTAATGAGGAAAAAACGTTACTTACAGCCATAGATGGACTGTAGCAGTTTCGTCAAGTTCTCCTTGCCTAACCCTTGCTCAAAATCTCCACGATTGGAATGATGATAGCTTCCCTGATTAGTCTCCACTTTACTGTGTGTTTCCTATGAGATCGTAGGTTTCATGCTTCTCATCCATTCTCCAAATATCACTTATGAGATCATAAGTTTGGTATTATTCTCCATCTAGATCCCCCTTTCACCATGAGAAAGCTTGCTTATATAGCCTTGGAGAGGCTCAACCACTTGAGATATCTTTGGAGTAAGTTGAGGATTTTCCTCCTTTAGTTATGGATCTGCCCCGTGATCATGGCTTGGCCAAGGATTCAAATCCAACTACCTTCAGATATTGAGAGGATCTTCCCCTTGTTCTTCTCAACAAACCAACTGCTACCCAAAATAGGTAGCGCTCCCTCAAAAGGAGTGTCAGAGCGTTATAAAACTTCCTAGCAAGGTTTAGGGGGGCACCAGCACTCCCAGAAGTAGTAGCGCTCCTCCAAAAGGGCAGAGTTAGTTTTATAACGCTCCCATATAGTGTATAGGGGGGCGCCAACACTCCTAAGAGAGGTATAGGGGAGCGCTCTCCTCCAAAAACCCAAATTCAATGGTTCTTTCAGATGGCAAGAGGTACATAACTCCAGTTAACCATTCCTCTTCTTCCAAATCAAGTGTTTGAGGTTCTTAAAGTGTCTTTTTGATGTCGTTATAAGTACGACATAGGCATCATGGCAGTATGCTTTGCTTGACACTTGCAACACTTGTGAGCAAGATGCAACACTTGCGACACTTGTAATGATGACACTTGCGACACTATCGAAGTGAGTAATTTTGATGTGTAACATACTCAACACTAGATTTCCTCTATTTTCAGTGCTACTTTTCCTCTATTTTCTAGTGTTGTCTTGATTCCTTCAAAACTTCCTTGATTTTCCCCAAAATTGGCTTGCGCCAACACCTAGACATAATTTCCAATCTACAAACATAATGTGGAGTAATAAAGGTGAGCATGCCAAAAGTACATTTCTATGGAAACATTGACATATTTCTCAATTTATCTCTATGCTAAAGATGATGTCATAGTGATGAAGCTCATTTGTGAAAGGCATGAAAACATAATGACCCTAATATCCTCTATATTTATTAAAATGGCATGCTCCCACTCAATAATGGTGGAAGGATAAGAGAGAATGGAAATGTGTAAATTYRAAGTAGGAAGCTCTACTTGTAGCATGATTCCATGGTGGGAAATGGTGTGTTCCTTTTGGAATATATCACCAATGACTACCTCAATCTCTTGATCCCATTCCCTTTTTTGAGTGAGTGGCATTCATTGAGTCACAGATTTCATATTTTTCTCACACTACAAAATGCCTTCTCTAGCATATACTTGTCGCCTTTCCCATTGCAACATTAACATGTCGTACAAACAAGTGTCAAAGCACTTAGACTATGTGAG
>JZKD02S1673231.1:63339-78594 GCA_000966675.3 Picea glauca
GAGTTCTGCAGCGGACCGATTTCATCGAACAGTGGCAGCGATCCTTGTATGTGGCTGATAAATCTCTCGTACGCCCCTTTCAAACTCTTCAGCAGCTACGATCACGTGCTATCTGCAATTACAAATAGAAAACAAAAAAAACAATTTCAAGTCTCCATTGCCACGATTTCCATCTCTTCAAGATCTGCCTTATTCTTCTCAGCGCACCAACAACGATCCGATCCAGAAGCCACTCAGAAGCCACTCACATTCTCTCATTCTATCATATTCCTGGGCACTCCTGTTAGAGAGCTAAGCCCAGTCCAGCTCTGATACCAATTGAAGAAATTAAACACAAGAACACAATTAACAAAATAGAGAGAAGAACAGCAACATGGCGGAAAAGGCATAATAGCCAACACATGCTTATTCATTCCAATGTTACATATTTATAGTACAATGGATGATGCCACCTCTTAGAGAGATTTGCTCTAGATCCTAAAATCATGCATTATGACTAGGCTAGGCAATCTTAACTAACTCGTTAGTCATCACTTGAGGATATATTACTAATATCCTAAATGAATAATACAAATATATGGTGACAATTTAGACTTAGTGATTGGTAAAGGTAAGCCATAGGCTAACAATCATTACGCACAATGGAGTCATACTCCTCAACCATGGCCTCTCTCGAGACCTGATGGTCAACTGCCTACGCAAAATTCTATGGCTCAATATCCCTAATACTCGTCACAAGTGCTAAGTAAGATCCAAATCTGACTGGTGGCCTGCTCTCTCTGATCTGGCTCTTGGGCTCACATACATTCTCCTTGGCCTCCTTCAGGGTCTCCTGAAACCATCTCGGTTTCTTCTTCCCTGAAGTGGTAACCGAAGAAGTAAGATCTCTCTACCCAAGAGTGACTGCCTCAGGACTTGCCTCAACACTCTGTGATCCTAAAGTCTGACCTCCCTTTGAAGTGTGAACTCCCTCTGAAGTCTGCGCCCCATCTGACTGAAACTGCTCTGACTATGACCCTGAAGCTGTGCATGGTGACCCTGTCACCCATGATACTAGTGTACTATCAATTTGAGGTTGTGCTTCCTCTGAAACTGCAACCGACAACTCCACATCATCCTCAAATCTAACTCTCGACTCAAGAGATCTTGCAAAATTCCTATCCTCCTCAAATCTAACATCTCTGATCACCACCACTTTCCTAAGTGAGGGAATGTACATGCGATAGGATTTTGACACCTCTGAGTATCCAACTAGAATCCCCTACTGGGTTGTGGGGTCTAGCTTTGTTCTCCTCTCCGAGGGGACATGAGAGTAAGCCAAGCATCCAAAGATCCTGATATGCCTAACATCGGGCCTCCTACCAATGAAGGCCTCCTTAGGAGTCATCTTCCCCAAAATCCTATGGGGGCTCTTGTTCTGTAGATAAACTACAGTAGCACATGCGTCTGCCCACAAATACAAAGGCAAAATCTGATCATACAGCATGGATCTCGCTACACTGGTAATGGCCCGGTTCTTCCTCTCGGCAACCCCATTCTGCTGGGGGTTGTGAGGTACGATCATCTGTCTCCTGATGCCATGTTGTGCACATATGTCTATAAACTATCTCGAGGAATACTCTCCCCCGTTATCCGACCACAAGACTTTGATCCTATTTCCCAACTGGTTCTCCACAAGAGCTCTGAACTCTTGGAACTGTATGAAGACCTCACTCTTGGCCTTCAGGAAATAGATCCAAGTCTTCCTCGAGTAGTCATCTATGAATGTGAGATAATACTCACAACCACTCAAGGACCTCCGAGTCATGGGCCCACACACATTTGTGTGTACTAAATCCAGTATCCCAACTGACCTACTGTCACTACTAGGGAACAATGCCTTGGAAAACTTGCCAAGTGCAGACCCTCTACAAACATCTTGATGCTCTATGCTGATCTGTGGCACTCTGGTCACAACCTCTCTCAGTCATCTAAGAGCCCCATGATGTAGGTGGGCCATCCTGCGATGCCATAACTCACATAACTGTCTACTGCTGTCTCTACTAGCCACCAATGCACATAGTGGCTGAAATAGTAATCTATACAGTTTCCCATGTCTCACTCCAATCACCTGTCCTGAGTCTAGTGAAGACCCCCGAGGATGAATCAATACCTCGGTGCCTCTGAATGTCACCTCAAGACCTCTATCCTGGAGGGTGGAAACTGAGATCAAGTTCTTCTTCATCACAAGGACGAAAAGAACATCAATAAACGATATAGGTGGCAAGCTCTCTCTCTAAAAGAAACTGTGCCAATCCCAGGAACTGTAAATGCTCTGTCATCTCCAGGAGCAATCTCAATCCTGACCTCAGGATCTCTGAGATAAAAAAAGTGCTCTTGAACTCTAGTCATATGGCTCGATGCCCCACTATCAATATACCAGATATAGGGTGAGGTCTCAACTGATGTAAAACATATGTGAAAAGCACACACTCTATGAAACTGTGTCTGAAAGTCTGCCTCCTTTGATGTAGTTGTTGTACCACCCTTCTTCTTCTTCTTTTTTGGACACTATCCAACATAGTGCCCGAACTTCTTGCAAACAAATCACTTCACTTTGCTCATATCTCTACCCTGACCACTGCCTTGACCATTGCTACTCTCTCCTCCTCCACTCCTCTATGGCTAGCCCCCAAACTTGGGACCTTACCAACCCCCTCGGCTGGCCTTCTTCTTGCCCTTTTTCTAAAGAGCAAGATCCTCCTCACCCTGACCAATCTGCTACTATTGTTGTTGCCTCTATCCGGAAGCCTCTGATGCTAATTTGATCTCCTCCTAGATGAAGTCATCCCACATCCTCTCCCATGTAGGCATGACCTCCCTGGCAACTATGCCACGTACAAATGGACCCCAGTGTTTGGTGAAGTTATTCAAAGCTTGCCTCACCAAAGATTTAGGGTCAACAACCTTGCTGACGACTCCAAGCTCGTCTCTAATCTGAGTGTATCTACCAAGGAATGAAGTTACCAACTCATCCTTGATCATGCGAATGCCCCTGAGTCAGTCATGAAGAACCATCTTCCGGTTCCATTGGAGCTCTCATACAACTTGCATAGAGATGCCCACATCTCGTATGCACAAGCCCTCCCCGTTAAATGGGGTATGATGTGATCCTGAACTGCATCACAAATAGTCCTCTTCGCCTTGTTGTTCCTCTTCCTGAACTCTGCCACCAAGACGGGAGCAGTGATAGGAATGGGGGGAACAAATGCCTCGACTATCCCACAGCTCGAAGTCCTCCAAGACGAAGATCATCCTCACCTTCCAAGGTGACCAATTGCTAGCCCCAGCTAGCATGTCCTCAACTCACATCTGAGATGCTAACATCTCTGCCAAACTACAATCCCCAACTGATGCTTACACTGCCAAGGAAAACATTGTCTCACTCCTGTCAACACAAATGTGAAAAGAGACAATGTAATCTGACCTCACTCCCAACAAAATGGGTGTGAAAAGAGGTCACAAAAAAAATCATCCTCACTCCTACTGCGTAGGTATGAAAAGAGACTAATGAATAGTGTCAAAAACTGCCCAACAACCCTCTGAAAAATTCTACCCTCTAACAACCATTGAATGAGTCAATGGATGTCCTCAAAATCTGCTAGAATAGAAGTGTATGACAACCAACAAAATGTTGTCCCAACTGCTCACAATTTTAGCCACCGAAGCTCTGATACCATGTGAAAAATCCAGGTCCTATCAGCTTGCCTTCTTGGTCTGTCTTTGACCAAGGAAAGGCTCTAAGTTTCAACTACAAGTGAAAGTATTTTCTGCTGTTTTATAACAGCCAACAGTCCAAAGTTATCTTGTTGATTTGTTACGGTTATGTTCTCAATTTGGGTGCTCTAGCATGTCGTTTTTGTCACAGAAAATTAGTACATGCAACTCAAATAAACATAACACACCTAATACATCGTTTACTACTAAAAATGAACAGATCTAAGAAACTAATACATGCATTTGTAGACACAGGTATTTTTGGTCAACATGACCCTGGATAAAACCCCCCCGGGGGAAAACCAGTTTGGAATATGTATGTATATATGAGGAAAGCAAAAGAAGGGTTACAGTAAACACAATACAAGATAGAACCTGATACAATAGCAACTCCAACTAAGCTGATATACAAGCTCAAATCCAACAAATGCGCCCCAGAATGGTGCGCCCCTCATGCAAACTGCCAGAACCACTGAATTTGCTCCAACTACCAACTGTGAGCTCAGAGCTAGAAACCCCTCCACAACAATGAAGCTATGTTGAATGGAAAACCTCTACAACTAATCTCACTGCAATCTGATGGCTAGACATCCTACCAGGCACGAATCAATCTCCTGAGCTAATGCACCCCTCTCAAAAGTAGAATAGCTCCAGTAAATAGTCAAGGCAAGAAGCTCCAAGCCTCCATGAATGAAAGAAAGCAACCTCCCTCAAGCATCCTCACAAAATTGACCTCATCTCAATCCTCCAAGAGCTCCTCTCTCAACAAGCAAAAGACCAAATGAAGAATGTGCCCCTCCTTTACCCTTTGCACCCCTCTTAGACATCAATTAGGAAACCTAAAATATGAAGGGTTGAGATCATCTCATCTTCTCATCACACTTTCAACACATATTGCAGGTTAGACGTGGGTAGTTCATGATTAATGATGCAAAACATTATTGGGTGATTGAGCGTCACATAAATGAATAAATAAAGGCATTGTCTAGGTATTTTATGAAATAGTTCTTTTCACCGGAATCAAGTGATATAAATTTATAGGAATTAGATATAAATTTATAGGAATTATTAATTTTTGTTGTTCAAAATTTATTTTTGGATTCAACACGCTGAAAAAACTTTAGAACACTCGGATTATATATAAATAATCACTCAAATCCATGAATCTAACAATTTCTCACCAGATTTCGAACAAATGTCATTGAAAGAAAAAATCATCCCCGGAAAAAATAATCGTTTCGTAGAACATTTAACCAACATAAATAAATGTAAATACAACTATAACTAACATAAAAAAATGTTTAGGATAGCTATAAGCCCTAAGTCCTTGGGATGTTGTTCATTGACCAACATAAAGAAATGGCACCATAACACTAAAACAATAGAGTGGCGTAGTCATTAAACAACATAAATAAATGTAAGGATGGCTCTAAGTCTTTGGATTCTAGCAAAACCGAGCAAGGATAAAACCCTTGTGAGTGAGCCACAAAATCTTTTCATTTCACAAGTGACAAGGGATGTACATGTTGAGACCCAATGAATTTTTTTGCATATTCATTATGCAAAATAGTTTTTCATTGAGCATGATATTAAAAAAAATTAATCTATTTTGAAGTATTTGTGATGTTAATATATCTCAAATACAATGGTATTAAATGCTATATAAAAAATTTAAACATAAAAAAATATTAGTTTATTTTGATGTTTTGGGGATGTTAATATAATGACATTAAATGCAATATAAAACAAGTGAAAATAACAACAAAGCTTCTTATACCTGTCTCTTAGAAATGTTTTAATATATTAGTTGTATGTAGTCCAAAACAAAAATTATAATAATTATGAAACAATTGAAACTTGTAATAATGTATCATTTCTAATAGCCTAAAAGAAAAATAAAAGTGATGTGACTTCTTTATATTTTTAATAGTTTATGGACAAGTCTAATAACATCCTTAAAATCCCTTAATCTAATAAAAATAATCAAACATTAAAAAATGTTAATTTATATTGAAGTCTTTGGGATGCTAACACAATGACATTAGATGTAATATAAAACAAGTGAAAATAACAACAATGTTGCTTATGCATGCCTCTTAGAAATGTTTTAATATATTAGATGTATGTAGTCGAAAACAAAAAATTATAATAATTATGAAACAATTGAAACTTGYAATAATRCATTATTTGTACATAGCCTAAAAGMAAAATAAAAGTGATGTGACTTATTTATAYTTTTAATAGTTTATGGACAAGTCTAATAACACCCTTAAAAACCCCTAATCCAATAAAAAAATCAAACATTAAAAAATGTTAATTTATCTTGAAGTCTTTGGGATGATATTACAATGRCATTCAATGCAATATAAAACAAGTGAAAATAGCAACAAAGTTGTTTATACCTACCTCTTAGAAATGTTTTAATATATTAGTTGTATATAGTTGAGAACAAAAAATTACAATAATTATGCCGAAGGCATATTTAGTGTTAGGTTTTGTAGAAAACCTGTCAACTGGTTGACAAGTTTTCCAAAACAACCATTTTGTTCACCATTCTTGATGTTTCTTGATGTTGATAGGTTTTAAAAAAAACCATCTTTATTCACCATACCACTCTACATTTTTCATATAACTATCATATCATGTATGTACGACTCCTCGACCAACTCCTGTACTCTATACACCGTCTCACGACCTCCACCTTTCACGGCCTCCACCTTTCTCATCCTAGCCACCTCTATACTCTCGTCGATTTCACCTGCTATCTCCTCTACCTCTTCGCGGGCCTCTGCATGAATAATTTCATGACCTTCCACCGCTTCCTCCGATGCCAAGCTCAATATCTTCGACTGGACTCACTGGTTCTCCGCTGTTTTTGCTTCAACGATGGCTTCGATGTCTTCTTTGGTTGGTCCTTCACTGGCTATATTGTCGATACAACACACTAAGGGTTTCAAGGGCTTTGTAATATGTTTTCTTATGCAGTCGAGTTGTATGCTTTCTTTTGTAAATGCCTTAAATATGTCTGGCATTTTTATTTTCAGATCAGCCCCTGCAATATGTCGTGTTTCTAGAAAATTGTTGATGCAGGAGCATTGTTGGAAAGCGCACAGAGGCAGGACCACCCAACACGTGAGAGTTCTCCTAGAACTTCAACGTGGACAGTTACAACCGATTTTGGGATCCGCCTCCACTCAGCGGATCCTGAAATCGGTTGTAACTGAACTATCATATAGCGTAGGATGAAGTTTAGAGTAGGCAAGTAGCCAGGGGAAACCCTAAAAACATTTTTGAGTTATGTAAAAGCTTGTACGCCGAGTTAGCGGCAAGAAGAGAGAGATGTAATATAGAGAGAAATTAGTTGTAAGAGAACTGCGAGTTAGTAGGAGATCTCAATTTTTGAGTTGTTATAATTTCGGATGTATTATGAAGCCAGTGGGCACTTGTGAATATAATAGAATGGAAAATTTATCCAAATGTGTGGGGTTTTGACTATGTGCATTTTCCTGTCATTTTCTGTTTTACGAACAAGTGGATGGAATTGTGAATTTTCCTAGTTTCAATTGTTTCTCTTCATTAGAAGCTCTGCAAAGTGTGCATCAAGCCAGAGAGAAACGTCGTGGATCTGAGTTATCAAGATCCCTCAGACGCAAGGAGTGTGCGGGGAATCGAAGTCTGAACCAGACAAATCTCAAGAGGAATAACACTTCGGAAGTGTTATCGAGATCCAAGAACTCATTCCTTGGAAGAAGCGAAGACCGAGTCTTCGAAGACTTAGAAAATCTTCTAAGTTTGAAGCGAGTAAAAGCTCAGAAGGAAGAACATCGTCGAGCATTGGATCGCGGTGGAAAATCCCGCGGACAGTCCGATTTGAGGGAGAAACACAAGCTTTAACGCTGAGTAGATCCAGAAGAGGAGGGTTCAAAGATCTGAACGGACGGTGGAGAGTCCTCAAGGAGGAACACTGAAACCCCGCAAGTCATTGGATCAGGTGGAGTTGCGAGGAGGTTAGCGGTGAGGGCTTCTTGTTGTCCAAAGCTCAGAAGGAATAGTGACCATTGATCACAAGCAGATCTGGACCGTTGGTCCATTTCACAATTTCGGGTACCACGAGTTGGAAAGACAAAGATCCTTGTTTTTCAGAACCCCGAATCGTGAAATTGTGATTCGACCAGAACCGTCGATCACAGGCCGATCTGGACCATTGGTCCATTTTGCGACTTTGGGTACCACAAGATGGAAAGACAGAGATCCTTGTCTTTCAGAATCTCAAACCGCAAAATCGTGATTTGACCGGAACCATTGATCCCAGGGATCATTGTGAGTCGTTGATTGAACGCCGGGACATTTCGGCGTTTCGACACTTTGGAAACCGGAGATTCCAAGGAGCAGAGACATCCCCTGTACCTTGATTTTGTGAAACACGAAATCCAAAAGAATAGGCGCAAGGAGATTTTGGCGTTTAGGCAACCGGGGATTCCAAGGAGAAAGGATATCCCTTGTACCCTAATTTTGCGAAATGCGAAAACCCGAAGGAGTAGGGGCCGGGACATTTCGACATTTCGGCAACCGGGGGTTCGAAGGGAAAAGGAACAAGACGTTTGACTTGTGAAGTCTCGGTCCCCAACATTTCGGCATTTCGACAACCAGGGGTTCAAAGAACAAGGGATGGGACGCTTGACTTGTGAAGTCCCGGTCCCCGGTATTTCGGCATTTCGGCAATTGGGGGTTCGAAGAACAAGGGACGGGATGCTTGACTTGTGAAGTCCCGGTCCCCAGTATTTCTGCATTTCAACAACCGGGGGCTCGACGAACAAGGGATGGGACACTTGACTTGTGAAGTCTCGGTCCCCGATAACTGCACTTTTTGGCTTAGCGCAAGGTCACGACTCTTGGTCGTGTGCTGTGGGAGCGCATGCTTGGCGCTCGAAAAATCCAACTGAGAATTTTTAAGGGACCTGTGTGTTCATTCAAAGGGTTCTAGTTCAGAACCAGAAGAGCCATTTTGGCTCTAGAAACAGAATATCATGACCGGGAGGTCGCGCAACCCTTGAGAGGGATAGGGGGTCTGCATCAGGTGGTATCAGAGCTGATTTTTTCATCTGTAGACTTCAGGCGAAGGAGGAAAAGAAGGAGGCAGAGAACTCAGAGTTGTACTCTATGTGTGGAAGATAGGCAACATAATGCCACCAAGAAGACGAGATTCGCCTTTGGCCAACCATGTTGTAGAGAGGGAGATGTGAAAGCTTCGCGCCCAAATGGAAACAATGGAAGTAGCATAGAGAAAAGCACCCAACATTGGGGATGTCAGTGATGCAGAAAGTGAAGAGGTTGAGGTTGAAGAAGCTGTAGGAGAGGATGTTGTAGAAGAACGTTTGTTGAGAGGAGTTGTCAGATTGGGAGGTAGAGCTAAGATATAGGTCCCCATGTATGAGGGAAATATAGATGCTGAAGAACTGTTGGACTGGATAAGGTCCATGGAAAAACACTTCGACTATGAATATGTCGATGAGGAGAAGAAGGTGAAGCAGATAGTCACCAAGCTAAAAGGGCATGCAACACTGTGGTGGGACGAACTGCAGGCTAAGAGGAGAAGTAAAGGCAAACAGAGGATAAAGAGTTGGGACAGAATGGTAGCCAAATTGAAGGCTAAGTTCATACCCAAAGACTACCAGATCAATCTGTTAAGGAAGCTACAAAACCTAAGATAGAAAGGGATGACATTCAAGGAGTACACCGAGGAGTTCTACCGGCTAAACATCAGAACTGGACAAAGGGAGAGAGACGAAGAAAAATTCGCCAGATATATAAATGGCTTGAGATATGAAATCCAGGACTAGCTCATCATGATGACAGTAAGGACTGTGGAAGATGCTTATCAGTTTGCACTAAAGGCAGAGGAGAAGTTGGCCAGAAAATAGAACCAGTGAGGAAGAGGTAGAAGCTCGGTCCCAAGCAAAAACAAGGGATTTAACCGTGATAGAGCACATCAATCTAAGGATGAGGATGAGAAACCACACAATCACTCAGAACGAGGAGGAAGTTCATGAGGAAGACAGAATGGTGGAAGAAACTCTTCTAGAGGAAGAGGCAGAGGAGGAGTAAGGTGCTATAACTATGGAAAGATAGGGCACATGTCTTGAGAATGTCCCGAGAAGAAGAAGGAAGGAGGAGAAGCTCACATTTCAGAAGCACGACAAAGAGATGTTGAAGCAGAAGGAGCAGAGGATGGAGCATCCTTGATGTTGAGTAAAGTTCTCTTAAAACCAGAGGCATAAATTGAGAAGCCAGTGCAGAGAAACAATCTCTCCAGGACAGCTTGCAAGATTAAGGATAAAGTATGCAAGGTGATCATTGATAGTGGGAGTACTGACAACCTAGTATCCATAGATATGGTGGAGAAACTGGAGTTGAAGAAAAATTCACATCCAAGGCCATACAAAGTATCATGGCTGCAGAAAGGACACCAGGTAATGATTATTAAACACTGCCTGGTTGAAATTAAAATAGAAGGATATAAAGATGAAATCCCATGTGATGTTATTCCCATGGACGTATGCCACATTTTGTTGGGGAGACCATGGCAGTATGACATAAATGTCATTCACGATGGAAAGAAGAATACATATACATTGGAGAAGAATGGTAGGACGCATATGTTGCTGCCAATGGAGGAGAAGAGAGCAAAAGAGGAAGCCAACACAAGAATACTTCTCATGAGTGGGAAGGAACTCTTGAAAGAAGTCAAGGAAGAATAGGAAATACGGTTCGCTATGGTGAGGAAGCCCAGAGTCATCCTTACGAGTACATCAATGGATGATTTACCTGAAGAAGTTCAGGAGCTGCTGGATAATTTTGTTGATATAGTGGTGGATGAGCTGCCAAACTCATTACCGCCCATTAGGAGTATCAGTCATCATATCGACTTGATACCAGGAGCAAGCCTGCCAAACAAGACAGCGTACAGATTGACACCTCGAGAGAATGAGGAGGTGAGGAACCAAGTCCAAGAGTTGTTGGATAAGGGTTTAGTCAAAGAAAGTTTGAGCCCATTAGCAGTACCAACTGTGTTAAGCCCAAAGAAAGATGGAGGATGGAGAATGTGCACAGAATCGAGAGCCATCAACAAGATCACCATTAGGTACATATTTCCTTTACCAAGAATGGTTGACTTAATGGATTGCTTAAGTGGAGAAAATTTATTTTCTAAGATAGATCTGAAAAGTGGATATCACCAGATCAAAATGAGAGAAGGTGATGAATGGAAAACAACGTTTAAGACGAATGAAAGTCTGTATGAGTGGTTGGTTATGCCATTTGGCTTAACGAATGCCTTGAGCACTTTTATGAGGCTGATGAACAAAATTCTAAAAGATTTCATTGATAAGTTCGTGGTTGTATATCTGGACGATATACTGATTTTTAGCAAGACTAAAGAGGAGCATTTGAGGCACCTAATGCTAGTAATGAGGAGGCTACAACAAGAGAAGCTACTAATCAATCTGAATAAGTCCTCTTTTATGAAGACATAACTCATTTACTTGGGTTTTGTGATATCTTCGAATGAATTGAAGATGGATCCAGAAAAGGTGAAAGCAATCAAGGAATGGTCGTCACCAAGGAGAATGTTTGAAGTAAGGAGCTTTCATGGTTTAGCAAGTTTCCACAGAAAGTTCATTAGAGACTTCAATGGGATTTGTGCACCAATGATGGATATAGTGAAGAAGCGACACAAGTCTTTTAAATGGACAGAGGAGGCTGAAAGGAGCTTCAATATACTGAAGGAGAAGATAACAGAACGACCAATTCTGATCTTGCCGAATTTTGGGAAGACATTTCAGGTAAGATGTGATGCAAGTGGAGTTGCAATAGGAGCTGTTTTGAGTCAGGATAACAAACATGTTGCCTATTTCAGCAAGAAGTTGAATGAGACTAAGAGGAAATAATCCACATATGACAAGGAGTTCTATGCCATAATTCGAGCATTGAAGAAATGGAGGCATTATCTTGTCCCGAAAGAGTTTGTCCTGTACAACGATAACCAAGCTTTACAATTCATAACCTGATAAGAAAAACTGAATCAGAGGCATGAAAAATGGGTTGAATTTATGCAAAATTTTACTTTTGTCATAAAACATACTGTTGGGAATGCTAACAAAGTTGTTGATGCATTAAGTAGGAGATGTTTAATTCTGCAAGAATTCCAAGTGGAGACCTTGGGGTTTGAACACCTTAAGGATAGGTATTGTGATGATACAGATTTCAAGGAGGTCTACGAAGCATGTACAAGCCCTGTACTGAGAGATTGAAGTCAGTGGACAGAGTATGTGGTTCAAGAAGGATTGTTGTTCAGAGGAAATCAATTGTGCATACCAAGATGCTCAATGAGGGACAATCTTCTGAAGGAGAAGCATAGTGGAGGATTGGTTGGACATTTCGGCCATGATAAAACGTTTGCATAGTTGAGCAGTTCATACTATTGGCCAAGTATGAGAACAGAGGTGATAAATTTTGTGAACAGATGTAGGATCTGCCAACATGCAAAGAGGAAAAGATAGAACACTGGGTTGTATCAACCATTGCCAATACCAGAGAGGCCTTGGGATGCAATAAACATGGATTTCGTGTTGGGTTTGCCAAGAACACAAAGGGGATTCGATTCCATATTTGTGGTGGTGGATAGGTTTTCAAAGATGGCACATTTCATCCCATGCCAGAAGACTAATGATGCAACACATGTGGCAAATCTATTTTTCAGAGAAGTTGTGAGACTTCACGAGACCTCACGATCTACCCAGGAGCATTGTGTTAGATAGAGACACAAAATTTGTTGGTCACCTTTGGAGGACATTGTGGAAGAAGATGGGGACATATTTGTCCTTCAGCTCAGCTTATCACCCTCAGACAGATGGGCAGACTGAGGTGGTAAATAGAAGTTTGGGAAACTTATTGAGAAGTCTGGTTACTGAACACCATAACCAGTGGGATTAGATTCTGCCACAAGCATAATTTGCATACAATGACTCACTAAACAGAAGCACTAGAAGGAGCCCATTCCAAATACTCTACGAAATGCAACCCACGGGAGTGTCTGAGTTGAGAAACTTGGAACAGGGAGAGATTAGAAGCATTGGAGCAGAGGATTTTGCTGCTGAAATGCAGAAAATCCATAGTAAGATCAAAGAACAATTATAGAGTTCTAACCAGAAATACAAGCACAAAGTTGATCAACATCACAGGGAACTTCAATTTGAAGTGGGAGATCAGGTTTTAACACATCTCAGGAAGGAAATGTTCCCTAGGGGAACATATAACAAATTGAAGATGAAGAAGATAGGACCCTGTAAGATCTTGAGGAAGTTTGATGCAAATGCCTATGAGATTGAGCTGCTAGATGGTGTGGGCATTTCACCCATATTCAATGTCTCGGACCTGTATCCTTACAGGAAAGACGACATAAGAGGATCATAAGATCAAGGAAGGATTCAGTGGGAGAAGCAGATGCCTGTGGCAGAGAAGCTACACATGGAGAAGATTCTGGATCAGAGGATTGGAAAGAAGACCAGGAGGAACACTTATTTTGAGTATCTGGTCAAATGGAAGGGACACCCAATAGAAGATGCCAGTTGGGAAAACGAAGCTACTATCCAGAAGCAGGGAAGTTCAATAGAGGAGCTCATGGACAGGAGTCCATGAATTTTTGTCAAGGGGAGTATGATGCAGGAGCATCGTTGGCAAGCGCACAGAGGCGAGACCACCCAACACGTGAGAGTTCTCCCGGAACTTCAACATGGACAGTTACAACTGATTTTGGGATCCACCTCCACTCAACGCCGAAATTCACCTTTGGAGGCATGCTTGAACCAGTGTCGAAAATTACCCTTTGAAGCAAGTTTTGAAATTGTAAACTAAGTAGAAGTTTCCACTTCGGCTCTGGAATGCGATTGAACTAAAATAGCGTAGGATGAAGTTTAGAGTAGGCAAGTAGCCAGGGGAAACCCTAGAAACATTTTTGAGTTATGTAAAAGCTTGTACGCCCAGTTAGTGGTAAGAAGAGAGCGCTGTAATACAGAGAGAAATTAGTTGTAAGAGAACTGCGAGTTAGCAGGAGATTTCAATTTTTGAGTTGTTGTAATTTTGGATGTATTATGTAGTCAATGGGCACTTGTGAATATAATAGAATGGAAAATTGATCCAAATGTGTAGTGTTTGGACCGTGTGCATTTTCCTGTCATTTTCTGTTTTATGAACAAGTGGATGGAACTGTGAATTTTCCTAGTTTCAATTGTTTCTCTTCATTGGAAACTCTGCAAGGTGTGCATCGAGCGAGAGAGAAACGTCGTGGATCTGAGTTATCAAAATCCCTCAGATACAAGGAGTGCGCGGAGAATGGAAGTCTGAACCAGACAAAGCTCAATCAAGATCCAGGAACTCATTCCCTAGAAGAAGCAAAGACCGAGTCTTCGAAGAATTAGAAAATCTTCTAAGTCTGAAGCGAGTAAAAGCTCAGGAGGAAGAACGCTGTCGAGCGTTGGATCGCGGTGGAAAATCCCGTGGACCATCCAATTTGAGGGAGAAGCGCAGGATTTAACGCTGTGTAGATCCAGGAGAGGAGGGTTCAAAGATCTAAACAGACGGTGGAGAGTCCTCGAGGAGGAACACCGAAACCCCGCAATTCGTTGGATCAGGTGGAGTTGCGAGGAGGTTAGCGGCAAGGGCTTATTTTCGTCCAAATCTCAAGAGGAATAGTGACCATCAATCACAAGCAGATCTGGAACGTTGGTCCATTTCGCGATTTCGGGTACTGCAAGTTGGAAAGACAAAAATCCTTGTCTTTCAGAACCTCGAATCGCGAAATCGTGAAATTGCGATTCAACCAGAACCATCGATCACAAGCCGATCTGGACCATTGGTCCATTTCGCGACTTCAGGTACCACGAGTTGGAAAGACAGAGATCCTTGTTCAGAATCCCAAATTGCGAAATCGTGATTTGACTGGAACCATTGATCCCAGGGATCGTTGTGAGCCGTTGATTAAACGCCGGGACATTTCGGCGTTTCAGCACTTCAACAACCGGGGATTCCAAGGAGCAGAGACATCCCTTATACCCTGATTTTGTGAAATGCAAAAGTCCGAAAGAATAGGCGCAAGGAGATTTCGGCGTTTCAGCAACCGGGGATTCCAAGGAGCAAGGATATCCCTTGTACCCTAATTTCACGAAATGCGAAAACCCGAAGGAGTGGGCGTCGGGACATTTCGGCATTTCGGCAACTGGGGGTTCGAAGGACAAAGGAATAGGACGCTTGACTTGTGAAGTCCCAGCCCCTGACATTTCAGCATTTCGGCAACTAGAGGTTTGAAGAACAAGGGACGAGACGCTTGACTTGGGCGGTTTTTGCTATTTTTAGCGGATTTTGCTATTTTTAGCTGATTTGTAAATTAATCCCGGATTAAGGGATTAGGGTTTTGGTATCTACGGAATACCTAAAAACATTGTA
>JZKD02S1673231.1:147381-169423 GCA_000966675.3 Picea glauca
TCATAGAAAGACAGAGGAAAGGCTGTGAACAAATAAAACTTGTAAATGAGGCAAAACGATTAAAATGCAGGTCTTGTTCTACTCATGGCAAAACAGAGGAAAAACTGCACATTAACGGATGCTTCAAATTAGCTACAACAGAGGTTGTACTGAATTGTAACCATTACAAGATGAAATAATGAACATAAAGAAGAAAGCGCAGTGATGAAAACTTCAGAAACAATAATACAGGAAGAAAATGGAACTAGACAGTGACGAAGTATAGAATCTCTTGAAACTTTGTTCTATATTTGAGAAAAAAAAAATTACAAACCCAGCCTATGAAAGGCTCCCGGGCTCTCCCCTCACTGGTGTTACATACATCAGTCTTTTAAGAAGAAAAAATGAGACTCTTTCTGTTCCAGGAATCTGAAGTGGTTCTCCTTCCCCGGACTCTGCGACTACCAATGCATTGTCGTTACAAATCTGAAATATTTCATGTACTCTTTATGATATTAAAAAAGGCCACGCGGCTATGAGACAAGTTGGGACATAAATTCAACCTACAGAAGATCGGATTATATACATACATCTATCTAGTAAAATTTAAGATTCTGCTCATTGTAGTAAAGACATCCACCAAAATGCTTGTACTGAAATATGATCATCGAAGGACATTCTGGGAATGATGTCATTGCATTTCAATGTAATATTTTCTAATCCCAAGCACATGTACAGTAGAAATGCGAATGAATGCCATTCTTGCATCCAATCCGCCTGAAAGCACATAGTTATGACGCTGCCACCAATCTTTCTTGTATCTGAAGATTACAAAGCTGAAAATAAATCCCACGACTATCCAGCTAATGTAATTGGCTGTTGTGACAGGGGGCATCATATGTGCGGCTCCAATGAAAATGGGCATATTGATCGATCTGATCCATTCCTTTTCAGGGTATGCCTTTTGAAGGAGCCATGCTAGTACTGGAGCTATTTCCCCCACTAAGAAAAACCAGTTGATTGTTTCATATGTTCCAAGGTTGCCGAAAATCCTTTGTGGCCCAATTAGTCCCCAAATCACAAAGGCGTCGTAGAAAATATGATCCACTGGACAAGTCCAAGGGCTGTTAGAGGGCAACACAGCCATGTCAGAGATATTGCGAATGCTATATATCATCCTCCACGTTGTTCCTAAGTTCACTATCGCTGTCATCGCTTTGTTGACTATTTGCGACATGAACATGTTTCGTGGAGGGATTTTCATATAATGAGCCAGTTTAACATCTTACAAGAATGTCAAGGCTTGAATGATGCGAACATGATCATACAACTTGAAGCAAATGCTTGCAACTGGTTTGCCTGGATAAATATAGCCCTTAATGTACTTGAATACAAGCTGCATCAATGGAAGACACAACCCAAACAACGGAGAACCCACGATGGTGAAAACGAAGCCGAGCACGAACTGTCCTCTGGTTACGCCTTTAGGTCGTTGTCTGTGATCATGAACCACTACCATAATTGCACTCAAGGTGAGAAGGACCGCTGCATCCATAACATAACCGGTGATCTTATGCCTAACTAAAATAAATGCAAACAGCACAGCGAAGGCCGATTGTGTTGCACACAGAAGAGAAAAGGTGGATGCTGGCAAGAAGGAAACCCCCCAGCTGTAAAATCTGATATCTACAGCCGTCAAAACTCCCAATCCCCCACATATGAGAAAGAATTTGATCGTCAAATTGGAACTAATGAAAGGTTGTTCGTGTCATTTCACCAGCATTGGAAGGAGGAGAAGAGGCCATCCCATGCATTTTGACAGAGTCTAGATCCATATGTTGTTGCCATTTTCCTGATATCATTAGACACGAGGGATATATCTGAAATCTCCATGGCCACTGTCGAGCCTGCTACGCCCATGGCTGTGCCAATATCTGATGAGGCTAATGCTAGTGCATCATTAATTCCATCGCCTACCATGGCTGTCTTGCCCAACTGCTTGTAGTCATTGTTCATTATACGGAAATGTCCATGTCGACACCTTGGCATGCAACAATTACTTTCAGAGATATACTTGCAACCACCCGGGCATCTCTGGACGAATTAGGGTTTTCTCCTTCCAGACAAACGACTGCATAACAACCGCTTGCACAGTCAAATTTTGTTGTTGAATCCATGAATACAGTATCTGTTACGCTCCGCCCTTTCACTGCTAGGAAATCATGCAGCTACGAACACATCCACCCTGTCAAAATAGGGTTTCACCTCCAACGGTCTCCCCCAAAATTTTGGCCGAATTGTCAGACTGCATAGAATGTTTGCAATCCATTATCGAATGCAGCATGTCGTCGTTGAACCCATCTCCTTGGGAATCTGGGAGAACCTTATTACTTTACCACAATGCAGGTATGTTGCAAGCTAGCATACTCGCCAAACATTCAAACTGCCTTTCTAGAGTTGATAGCCATCGTTTTGCGCCGAAAGCTATACCACTGCTTACCAACTTATCGTAAATACGATGCACAACGCTCTTGTCAACTTCACAATGTTCAACCCGCGTAACCTTGGAATAACCATTGGGTATCTAAATCATACACCAAGCCTTGCGAAGCCATAATGAAATTGGATTTTAAAAAACAACATCAAATGTAGGGTTAAAACGGATACACATCAAGATCATCGTTTTGTCAATGGTATTTGCTACTGCTGTTGTAGGAGAATAAGAGAATAAGCACTTTTGGCGTCCGACGAGGGGACTAGAGACATGCCTGTTTCACTATTGGATTGCCTCAAGGATTCATGGCATTTTAAGCAATTCTCTTCTTTTTCAACCTTTTATCAACCATAGCCTCATTAGGAAATGCCTCATCTTCGTTTTTCATGTTATTGATCTTATCTACTGCCTCGGGAGTATAAAGTGATAAAGGGAACCGGGGCAGTGCATCTTCAACAGCTCTTTGTATATGCCTGATCGATGGCTTACTACTTTCACTACACTCTTCACGATTTGACAGACTGAGCTTGGTGCCTTTTCCAATGTCATGAAGCAGGTACTCATAGATTTCAAAATGTTTCACCATTGTTTCAAACCTCACTTCTTTAGCATAGCCTTGAACAGAAAAAATCAAATCTTCAAAATTAGCTTCTAAATAATTTGCTTCTTTCCCCAAGCAGCCAGTCTCCTGTTCCAAGAATTGATCCCTTGACCTTTCCAGGGACGACACAAGATTGGCATAGCCGTGATCTTCAAATGCAAATTACTACAGATACACCATCCAATCTAATGTTCAGGTTGCAAGCAGAGGTGATGAAAACCGATACAGAATGAGGTAAACTCCACAAGCTGCTATTAACCGGAATCGCTGGCAAATTAGTTGAATCATCCAAACAGTCAAAGAATTCATCATCGTCGCTTTCTCCTAAATCAACATTTTGCAACCAGTTAGATATGATCATGGAATCAGGAATCAAAGTTGTTTCTTTCCTGGCTGGTGAAGGCATGTTTGAAAATGAACTAATCAGGACATCGATTGTCACTGATTCACTGAGATGAAGACTTGGTATACTCTCATCATGATTTAGACAAAGATAGCTTGCACCAGAGACACCCTCAAGATTTGATACAGACAGAGCTTCAACATGCCTAACTGTTAGTCGAAAACTGGCCCAAGATCCTTGAAGTTCCCTTTCCATGGAAACCGTCATGTTCATTGGCTCTACCAAATGTATTGCAATATCAAGAACCTTACACTCAAATATAATCAATGACTGTGAAACCTTTGGTTGACAACTTTCTTTTACAAGTTTCCCTTCTGAATTCAAACAAGTTTCTTTGTGCCAATTTAAAACAAATGCAATCGGTGAGCAGAATTAGAAGATTAGCTACAGGAATGTGCTCATAGCCATAAAGATCAAGCTCTGCATGTGGTAACAAGAGGTGAATCAATAGAGCAGAGTTCTGAATCAACTCCTCTTGAAGATAAGAACCAGGAACTTTTAAAGCTTTTGCAATAGTAAATTCTGAATTGTTTCCATTTACTCTTATACTTCTAGTTCTTCTTGTCCAATCCTCAACTTCCATTTCGATTTTGCTTGGACGTAAATGCTGCGCATCCAGAACCGGTCTCAAGCAGCGCAGTCAATTTCGATATCTGTTACAACATCGGCTCTAACTAGGGATGGTACTTTCTCGTAAAGTGTCGATAACAGTAGACCAGGTGCCTATATCCATTGGGCGACCCTACGAAATCACCCTTATCACATCCTGAACGCTGTCACTTTACTTACATCCTTGCAGAACGAAAACTGTTTATTCATCCATTGGGTTATGGAGTCGTAATGCTTTTAACAAAACCATACTGGATACAAAACTGAACTGAAAACATATTGAATACTATCAATGTAATCTAATGCTTGAAGTGAAGCTTATTTATATACATCACCTACTCTAACTGCTGAAAGATTTCCAGAATCAAATGATATGAAAATGCCAGTGAAGCCAATCCAATAATTGCCTACTTATTTGAAACTTTCTCACACTTTCTTCGAGCAAGCTGAAAAAGGAAACCGACAACTCCCAACTGACCTGTTGGTGATCATGGATTTTTGAACCTTTCATCAATTCTTGTGACCAAATGTTCATGACATAGCATACTCCTCCATTAAATGAATCTAAAAGCTCAGCAAAAGGGTCTTGGGAAAACATATCATACTGAGGTTTTAAAACATCCATGACTACTCTATGTTCTGATTCATGATGCTCAGGATCATTGAACATGGCAGCCATATATTTTTCATGAAACAAAGCAGAATCTAAAATCTGATCTTCTGGCAGGAAATCGGCATAAACAGGTTCACTAACTTGCTGTAAAGTTCCATAGAATAGATGGCTGTCACCATTTAAAAATAGATTTACATTTTCAAAGATGGAAGAAATTTGACACTCATATCCGGGAATGTGTGAAAGCTGTAAATCTATGTGAGTAGGGGCTGCAACAGATTTGTGCAGGGGTAGACCCTTCTCTTCCTTAGTTAAAGGAGACGGTGGTCTTTGTATTTCCTGAATGAAACAACAATCATTCCTTTCTATCTCTTTTGCAGGTTGACCGTGATGCCAAATCTCTTCTTCTTGAGTAAGTTCACAAGATCTAGCGTCTCTATGAGCCAACTCTTCCTCATACTGGTCATCTTCATCAACTTGAGAAAATTCTACTTTTTCTTCCTCCTCCTCAAGAGGACTTGTATCACAACAATCTTCAAAAAGGATTTCAGCAGAATATATCCTCTTACAATGTTGATGAAAAAGTGTGTGAAAGCATCTCATTGAAGGAATACTGGAATGGGGTAAGGATTTATACGAGAGTCTAGCATCTCCTTCCAATGAAAACATAAACAATTTCATGAGGACATCTTCATGATGTACATTTAATTCTTCCGTGATCTTGTGGAATTCAAACAAATGTTGACCAGGATTGTCATCCTCATCTTCTCCAAATTTAGGAAGGATATCCCCACAAATTTTAATGTCTGGAACAGTGTAGTAAAATTTTAATGTCTGGAGCAGCGAACGAATTCGACATTTGAAACCAGTGGAGTCGCCAACAAAATCATGTCGAGTCTACGAACCAAGGAGTCTCCAGGTGAATGATCACATCCAATTGAATGTCTATCCCTTGTTCACCATCAAGAGATAGATCTAAACTTTGTCGTATCCCAGGGAAGATAACTTCGTCCTCCGTCCCCGGCAACGGCGCCAGAAAATGTTGTCGCAAGAGTTGACTCTAGGCTGTAAAAGAGCCAAGTCTTAGCACATTTTTAAAAGAAATAAATCTTGTTGATCGGTCAGTCATAGGAGGCTTCTAGAACCAGGTCTAAAATAATCATTCCACTCATTTATAGATCAGAAACAAAAGGCATGACCTCGTTTGTCTAATTCATTTTAAAAAGTCATGAGGATGGATAGCAGATAGGGGATGAACAAAACTGAAAGAAAAAGCCAAGCATCTGGTCTTCCTTTCAATAGAAGAAATAACACTGAAACTTCAGATATCTGAACACAGGTATTGTCTCACTCATAGAAAGACAGAGGAAAGGCTGTGAACAAATAAAACTTGTAAATGAGGCAAAATGATTAAAATGCAGGTCTTGTTCTACTCATGGCAAAACAGAGGAAAAACTGCACATTAACGGATGCTTCAAATTAGCTACAGCAGAGGTTGTACTGAATTGTAACCATTACAAGCTGAAATAATGAACATAAAGAAAAAAGGGCAGTGATGAAAACTTCAGAAACAATAATACAGGAAGAAAACAGAACTAGACAGTGACAAAGTATAGAATCTCTTGAAACTTTGTTCTATATTTGATAAAAAAAAAAAAATTACAAACCCAGCCTATGAAAGGCTCCCGGGCTCTCCCCTCACAGGTGTTACATACATCAGTGTTTTAAGAAAAAAAAATGAGACTCTTTGTGTTCCGGGAATCTGAAGTGGTTCGCCTTCCCCGGACTCTGCTGTTAAATATATTGTATCCTCAACAGTATAACCGTACACTGCCAGCTGTACTGGACAGTTGTACTTTCTATTTCTGTCTTGCTTTGAGCATATATAAGCTCAGCTATTTCCTATTGTTAGAGGCACTTCTGAATCTCTTCTGTTCGGTTCTGTACTTCTTCATACATTTCAATATACTATTCTTTTCTCTCTGCATTTCTCTGTCCTTCACAATTTATCATCTGCCACTACCAACGCACTGCCGTTACAAATCTGAAATATTTCATGTACTCTTTATGATATTAAAAAAGGTCACGCGGCTGTGAGACAGGTTGGGACATAAATTCAACCTCCAGAAGATCGGATTATATACATACATCTGTCTAGTAAAATTTAAGATTCTGCTCAATGTAGTAAAGACATCCACCAAAACGCTTGTACTGAAATATGATCATCGAAGGACATTCCGGGAACGATGTCATTGCATTTCAATGTAATATTTTCTAATCCCAAGCACATGTACAGTAGAACTGCCAATGAATGCCATTCCTGCGTCCAATCCGCCTGAAAGCACATAGTTATGACGCTGCCACCAATCTTTCTTGTATCTGAAGATTACAAAGCTGAAAATAAATCCCACGACTATCCAGCGAATGTAATTGGTTGTTGTGGCAGGGGGCGTCATATGTGCGGGCTTCAATGAAAATGGGCATATTGATCGATCTGATCCATTCCTTTTCAGGGTATGCCTTTTGAAGGAGCCATGCTAGTACTGGAGCTATTGCCCCCGCTAAGAAAAACCAGTTGATTGTTTCATATGTGCCAAGGTTGCCGAAAATCCTTCGCGGCCTAATTAGTCCCCACATCACAAAGGCGTCGTAGAAAATATGATCCACTGGACAAGTCCAAGGGCTGTTAGAGAACAACACAGCCGTGTCGCAGATATTGCGAATGCTATATATCATCCTCCACGCTGTTCCTAAGTTCACTATCGCTGCTATCGCTGTGCTGACTATCTGCGCCATGAACATGTTTCGTGGAGGGATTTTCATATAATGAGCCAGTTTAACATCTTGCAAGAATGTCAAGGCTTGAATGATGCGAACATGATCATACAACTTGAAGCAAATGCTTGCAACCGGTCTGCCTGGATAAATATAGCCCATAACGTACTTGAATACAAGCTGCATCAACGGAAGACACAGCCCAAACAACGCAGAACCCACGATGGTGAAAACGAAGCCGAGCACGAACTGTCCTCTGGTTACGCCTTTAGGTCGTCGGCTGTGATCATGAACCCCGAGCATAATTGCACTCAAGGTGAGAAGGACCGCTGCATCCATAACATAACCGGTGATCTTATGCCTAACTAAAATAAATGCAAACAGCACAGCGAAGGCCGATTGTGTTGCACACAGAAGAGAAAAGGTGGATGCTGGCAATAAGGAAACCCCCCAGCTGTAAAATCTGATATCTACAGCCGTCAAAACTCCCAATCCCCCACATATGAGAAAGAATTTGATCGCCAAATTGGAACTAATGAAAGGCTGTTCGTGTCGTTTCACCAGCATTGGAAGGAGGAGAAGAGGCCATCCCATGCATTGTGACAGAGTCTAGATCGATCTGCTGTTGCCATTTTCCTGATATCATTAGATACGAGGGCTATATCTGAAATCTCCTTGGCCACTGCCGAGCCTGCTACACCCATGGCTGTGCCTATGTCTGCTGAGGCTAATGCTGGTGCATCATTGATTCCATCGCCTACCATGGCTGTCTTGCCCAACTGCTTGTAGTCATTTTTCATTATACGGAAATGTCCGTGTCGACACCTTGGCATGCAACCGTTACTTTCAGAGATATACTTGCAACCACCCGGGCATCTCTAGACGAATTAGGGTTTTCTCCTTCTAGACAAACGACTGCATAACAACCGCTTGCACTGTCAAATTTTGCCGCTGAATCCATGAATACAATATCCGTTACGCTCTGCCCTTTCACTGCCAGGGAATCATGCAGCTACGAACACGTCCACCCTGTCAAAATAGGGTTTCACCTCCAACGGTCTCCCTCGAAATTTTGGCCGAATTGTCAAACTGCATAGAATGTTTGCAATCCGTTATCGAATCCAGCATGTCGTCGTTGAACCCATCTCCTTGGGAATCTGGGAGAACCTTATTACTTTACCACAATGTAGGTATGTTGCAAGCTAGCATACTCGCCAAACGTTCACACTGCCTTTCTAGAGTTGATAGCCATAGTTTTGCGCCGAAAGCCATACCACTGCTTACCAACTTATCGTAAATACGATGCACAGCCCTCTCGTCGACTTCATAATGTTCAACCCGCCTAACCTTGGAATAACCATTGGGTATCTAAATCATACACCAAGCCTTGTGAAGCCATAATGAAATTGGATTTTAAAAAACAACATCAAATGCAGGGTTAAAAACGGATACACATCAAGATCATCGTTTTGTCAACGGTATTTGCTACTGCTGCTGTAGGAGAATAAGAGAATAAGCTCTTTTGGCGTCCAACGAGGGGACTAGAGACATGCCTGTTTCACTATTGGATTGCCTCAAGGATTCATGGCATTTTAAGCAATTCTCTTCTTTTTCAACCTTTTATCAACCATAGCCTCATCGGGAAATGCCTCATCTTCGTTTTTCATGTTATTGATCTTATCTACTGCCTCAGGAGTATAAAGTGATAAAGGGAACTGGGGCAGTGCATCTTCAACAGCTCTTTGTATATGCCTGATCGATGGCTTACTACTTTCACTACACTCTTCACGATTTGATAGACTGAGCTTGGTGCCTTTTCCACTGTCATCAAGCAGGTACTCATAGATTTCAAAATGTTTCACCATTGTTTCGATCCTCACTTCTTTAGCATAGCCTTGAACAGAAAAAATCAAATCTTCAAAATTAGCTTCTAAATAATTTGCTTCTTTCCCCAAGCAGCCAGTCTCCTATTCCAAGAATTGATCCCTTGACCTTTCCAGGGACGACACAAGATTGGCATAGCCGTGATCTTCAAATGCAAATTACTACAGATACACCATCCAATCTAATGTTCAGGTTGCAAGCAGAGGCGATGAAAACCGATACAGAATGAGGTAAACTCCACAAGCTGCTATTAACCGGAATCGCTGGCAAATTAGTTGAACCATCCAAACAGTCAAAGAATTCATCATCGTCGCTTTCTCCTAAATCAACATTTTGCAACCAGTTAAATATGATCATGGAATCAGGAATCAAAGTTGTTTCTTTCCTGGCTGGTGAAGGCATGTTTGAAAATGAACTAATCAGGACATCGATTGTCACTGATTCACTGAGATGAAGACTTGGTATACTCTCATCATGATTTAGACAAAGATAGCTTGCACYAGAGACACCCTCAAGATTTGATACAGACAGAGCTTCAACATGCCTAACTRTTAGTYGAAAACTGGCCCAAGATCCTYGAAGTTCCCTTTCCATGGAAACCGTCATGTTCATTGGCTCTACCAAATGTATTGCAATATCAAGAACCTTACACTCAAATATAATCAATGACTGTGATACCTTTGGGTGACAGCTTTCTTTTACAAGTTTTCCTTCTGAATTCAAACAAGTTTCTTTGTGCCAATTTAAAACAAATGCAATCGGTGAGCAGATTTAGAAGATTAGCTACAGGAATGTGCTCAGAGCCATAAAGATCAAACTGTGCATGTGGTAACAAGAAGTGAATCAATAGAGCAGAGTTCTGAATCAGCTCCTCTCGAAGATAAGAACCAGGAACTTTTAAAGCTTTTGCAATAGTAAATTCTGAATTGTTTCCATTTACTCTTATACTTCTAGTTCTTCTTGTCCAATCCTCAACTTCCATTTCAATTTTGCTTGGACGTAAATGCTACGCATCCAGAACCGGTCTCAAGCAGCACAGTCAATTTTGATATCTATTACAACATCGGCTCCAACTAGGGACGATATTTTCTCGTAAAGTGCCGAGAACAGTAGACCAGGTGCCTATATCCATTGGGCGACCCTACGAAATCACCCTTATCACATCCTGAACGCTGTCACTTTACTTACATCCTTGCAGAACAAAAACTGCTTATTCATCCATTGGGTTATGGAGTCGTAATGCTTTTAACAAAACCATATTGGATACAATACTGAACTGAAAACATATTGAATACTATCAATGTAATCTAATGCTTGAAGTGAAGCTTATTTATATACATCACCTACTCTAACTGCTGAAAGATTTCCAGAATCAAATGATACGAAAATGCCAGTGAAGCCAATCCAATAATTGCCTACTTATTTGAAACTTTCTCACACTTTCTTCGAGCAAGCTGAAAAAGGAAACCGACAACTCCCAACTGACCTGTTGGTGATCATGGATTTTCAAACCTTTCATCAATTCTTGTGACCAAATGTTCATGACATAGCATACTCCTCCATTAAATGAATCTAAAAGCTCAACAAAAGGGTCTTGGAAAAACATATCATACTGAGGTTTTAAAACATCCATGACTACTCTATGTTTTGATTCATGATGCTCAGGATCATTGAACATGGCAGCCATATCTTTTTCATGAAACAAAGCAGAATCTAAAATCTGATCTTCTGGCAGGAAATCGTCATAAACAGGTTCACTAACTTGCTGTAAAGTTCCATAGAATAGATGACTGTCACCATTTAAAAATAGATTTACATTTTCAGAGATGGAAGAAATTTGACACTCATATCCGGGAATGTGTGAAAGATATAAATCTGTGTGAGTAGGGGCTGCAACAGAGTTGTGTAGGGGTAGACCCTTCTCTTCCTTAGTTAAAGGAGACGGTGGTCTCTGTATTTCCTGAATGAAACAACAATCATTCCTTTCTATCTCTTTTGCAGGTTGACCATGATGCCGAATCTCTTCTTCTTGAGTAAGTTCACAAGATCCGGCATCTCTATGAGCCAACTCTTCCTCATACTGATCATCTTCATCAACTTGAGAAAATTCTACTTTTTCTTCCTCCTCCTCAAGAGGACTTGTATCACAACAATCTTCAGAAAGGATTTCAGCAGAATATATCCTCTTACAATGTTGATGAAAAAGTGTGTTAAAGCATCTCAATGAAGGAATACTGGAATGGGGTAAGGATTTATACCAGAGTCTAGCATCTCCTTCCAATGAAAACATAAACAATTTCATGAGGACATCTTCATGATGTACATTTAATTCTTCCATGAGCTTGTGGAATTCAAACAAATGTTGACCAGGATTGTCGTCCTCATCTTTTCCAAATTTAGGAAGGATATCCCCCCAAATTTTAATGTCTGGAATAGTGCTTGGAAAGCCATAAACATTTGCAAAGTCCAAAGGAGCAAACCTTGCAGCAATTCGAGCAGCGAACAAATTCGACATTTGAAACCAGTGGAGTCGCCAACAAAATCATGTAGAGTCTACTAACCAAGGAGTCGCCAGGTGAATGATCACAGCCAATTGAATGCCTATCCATTGTTCACCATCAAGAGATATATCTGAACTTTGTCGTACCCTAGGGAAGATAACTTCGTCCTCCGTCCCCCGCAACGACGCCAGAAAATGTTGTCGCAAGAGTTGACTCTAGGCTGTAAAAGAGCCAAGTCTTAGCACATTTTTAAAAGAAATAAATCGTGTTGATCGATCAGTCATAGGAGGCTTCTAGAACCAAGTCTAAAATAGTCATTCCACTCATTTATAGATCAGAAACAAAAGGCATGACTTGGTTTGTCTAATTCATTTTAAAAAGTCATGAGGATGGATAACAGATAGGGGATGAACAAAACTGAAAGAAAAAGCCAAGCATCTGGTCTTCCTTTCAATAGAAGAAATAACACTGAAACTTCAGATATCTAAACACAGGTCTTGTCTCACTCATAGAAAGACAGAGGAAAGGCTATGAACAAATAAAACTTGTAAATGAGGCAAAACGATTAAAATGCAGGTCTTGTTCTACTCATGGCAAGACAGAGGAAAAACTGCACATTAAGGGATGCTTCAAATTAGCTACAGCAGAGGTTGTATTGAATTGTAACCATTACAAGCTGAAATAATGAACATAAAGAAGAAAGGGAAGTGATGAAAACTTCAGAAACAATAATACAGGAAGAAAACGGAACTAGACAGTGACAAAGTATAGAATCTCTTGAAACTCTGCTCTATATTTGATAAAAAAAAAAAAATTACAAACCCAGCCTATGAAAGGCTCCCAGGCTCTCCCCTCACTGGTGTTACATACATCAGTCTTTTAAGAAGAAAAAGTGAGACTCTTTGTGTTCCGGGAATCTGAAGTGGTTCGCCTTCCCCGGACTCTGCGACTACCAACGCACTGTCGTTACAAATCTGAAAGATTTCATGTACTCTTTATGATATTAAAAAAGGCCACGCGGATGTGAGAAAGGTTGGGACATAAATTCAACCTCCAGAAGATCAGATTATATACATACATCTGTCTAGTAAAATTTAAGATTCTGCTCATTATAGTTCAGACATCCACCAAAACGCTTGTACTGAAATATGATCATCGAAGGACATTCTGGGAACGATGTCATTGCATTTCAATGTAATATTTTCTAATCCCAAGCACATGTACAGTAGAACTACCAATGAATGCCATTCCTGCATCCAATCCGCCTGAAAGCACATAGTTATGACGCTGCCACCAATCTTTCTTGTATCTGAAGATTACAAAGCTGAAAATAAATCCCAGGACTATCCAGCTAATGTAATTGGCTGTTGTGGCAGAGGGCATCATATGTGCGGCTCCAATGAAAATGGGCATATTGATCGATCTGATCCATTCCTTTTAAGGGTATGCCTTTTGAAGGAGCCATGTTAGTACTGGACCTATTGCCCCCACTAAGAAAAACCAGTTGATTGTTTCATATGTGCCAAGGTTGTCGAAAATCCTTCGCGGCCCAATTAGTCCCCACATCACAAAGGTTTCATAGAAAATATGATCCACTGGACAAGTCCAAGGGCTGTTAGAGGATAACACAGTCGTGTCGCAGATATTGTGAATGCTATATATCATTCTCCACGTTGTTCCTAAGTTCACTATCGCTGCTATCGCTGTGTTGACTATCTGCACCATGAACATGTTTCATAGAGGGATTTTCGTATAATGAGCCAGTTTAACATCTTGCAAGAATGTCAAGGCTTGAATGATGCGAACATGATCATACAACTTGAAGCAAATGCTTGCAACCGGTCTGCCTGGATAAATATAGCCCATAATGTACTTGAATACAAGCTGCATCAATGGAAGACACAGCCCAAACAACACAGAACCCACAATGGTGAAAACGAAGCCGAGCATGAACTGTCCTCTGGTTGCGCCTTTAGGTCGTCGGTTGTGATCATGAACCCCAAGCATAATTTCTCTCAAGGTGAGAAGGACCGCTACATCCATAACATAACCTGTGATCTTATGCCTAACTAAAATAAATGCAAACAGCACAGCGAAGGCCGATTGTGTTGCACACAGAAGAGAAAAGGTGGATGCTGGCAAGAAGGAAACCCCCCAGCTGTAAAATCTGATATCTACAGCCGTCAAAACTCCCAATCCCCCACATATGAGAAAGAATTTGATCGCCAAATTGGAACTAATGAAAGGTTGTTCGTGTTGTTTCACCAGCATTGGAAGGAGGAGAACAGGCCATCCCATGCATTGTGACAGAGTCTGGATCCATCTGCTGTTGCCATTTTCCTGATATCATTAGACACGAGGGCTATATCTGAAATCTTCATGGCCACTGCTGAGCCTGCTACACCCATGGCTGTGCCTATGTCTGCTGAGGCTAATGCTGGTGCATCATTGATTCCATCGCCTACCATGGCTGTCTTGCCCAACTACTTGTAGTCATTTTTCATTATACGGAAATGTCTGTGTCGACACCTTGGCATGAAACCATTACTTTCAGAGATATACTTGCAACCACCCGGGCATCTTTGGACGAATTAGGGTTTTCTCCTTCCAGACAAACGACTGCATAACAACCACTTGCACAGTCAAATTTTGCCGCTGAATCCATGAATACAGTATCCGTTACACTCTGCCCTTTCACTGCCAGGGAATCATGTAGCTACGAACACGTCCACCCTGTCAAAATAGGCTTTCACCTCCAACGGTCTCCCCCGAAATTTTGGCCGAATTGTCAGACTGCATAGAATGTTTGCAATCCGTTATCTAATCCAGCATGTCGTCGTTGAACCCATCTCCTTGGAAATCTGGGAGAACCTTATTACTTTACCACAATGTAGGTATGTTGCAAGCTAGCATACTCGCCAAACGTTCAAACTACCTTTCTAGAGTTGATAGCCATCGTTTTGCGCCGAAATCCATACCACTGCTTACCAACTTATCGTAAATACGATGCACAGTCCTCTTGTCGACTTCACAATGTTCAACCCGCGTAACCTTGGAATAACCATTGGGTATCTAAATCATACACCAAGCCTTGCGAAGCCATAATGAAATTGAATTTTAAAAAACAACATCAAATCCGGGGTTAAAAATGGATACACATCAAGATCATCGTTTTGTCAATGGTATTTGCTACTGCTGCTGTAGGAGAATAAGAGAATAAGATCTTTTGGCATCCAACGAGGGGACTAGAGACATGCCTGTTTCACTATTGGATTGCCTCAAGGATTCATGGCATTTTAAGCAATTCTCTTCTTTTTCAACCTTTTATCAACCATAGCCTCATCGGGAAATGCCTCATCTTCGTTTTTCATGTCATTGATCTTATCTACTGCCTCGGGAGTATAAAGTGATAAAGGGAACTGGGGCAGTGCATCTTCAACAGCTCTTTGTATATGCCTGATCGATGGCTTACTACTTTCACTACACTCTTCACGATTTGACAGACTGAGCTTGGTGCCTTTTCCACTGTCATCAAGCAGGTACTCATAGATTTCAAAATGTTTCACAATTGTTTCGAACCTCACTTCTTTAGCATAGCCTTGAACAGAAAAAATCAAATCTTCAAAATTAGCTTCTAAGTAATTTGCTTCTTTCCCCAAGTAGCCATTCTCCTGTTCCAAGAATTGATCCCTTGACCTTTCTAGGGACGACACAAGATTGGCATAGCCGTGATCTTCAAATGTAAATTACTACAGATACACCATCCAATCTAATGTTCAGGTTGCAAGCAGAGGCGATGAAAACCGATACAGAATGAGGTAAACTCCACAAGCTGCTATTAACCTGAATCGCTGGAAAATTAGTTGAATCATCCAAACAGTCAAAGAATTCATCATCGTCTCTTTCTCCTAAATCAACATTTTTCAACCAGTTAGATATGATCATGGAATCAGGAATCAAAGTTCTTTCTTTCCTGGCTGGTGAAGGCATGTTTGAAAATGAACTAATCAGGACATCAGTTGTCACTGATTCACTGAGATGAAGACTTGGTATACTCTCATCATGATTTAGACAAAGATAGCTTGCACCAGAGACACCCTCAAGATTTGATACAGACAGAGCTTCAACATGCCTAACTATTAGTCGAAAACTGGCCCAAGATCCTCGAAGTTCCCTTTCCATGGAAACCGTCATGTTCATTGGCTCTACCAAATGTATTGCAATATCAAGAACCTTGCACTCAAATATAATCAATGACTGTGATACCTTTGGGTGACATCTTTCTTTTACAAGTTTTCCTTCTGAATTCAAACAAGTTTCTTTGTGCCAATTTAAAACAAATGCAATCGGTGAGCAGACTTAGAAGATTAGCTACAGGAATGTGCTCAGAGCCATAAAGATATAGTTGTTCATGTGGTAACAAGAAGTGAATCAATAGAGCAGAGTTCTGAATCAGCTCCTCTCGAAGATAAGAACCAGGAACTTTTAAAGCTTTTGCAATAGTAAATTCTGAATTGTTTCCATTTACTCTTATACTTCTAGTTCTTCTTGTCCAATCCTCAACTTCCATTTCGATTTTGCTTGGACGTAAATGTTGCGCATCCAGAACCGATCTCAAGCAGTGCAGTCAATTTTGATATCTATTACAACAACATGAAAAAATATGAGACAAATCACCCAAGAGAAGGTCCAAGAGGATTATGACCCCCAAGTTGACCTTGAATTTGAAGGATTCATCATTCCCCAAGAAGTGGTTGATTTTGGTTCACAAGTCAACATTCTTGTTAAATAAACTTGGATCAAAATAGGTAGACATGAAATAATAAGATCCAAGAATTTCCTGAAACTTGCAGACCAATGGTTTTTAATACCCATTGACATATTGAAGATTGTAGAGACTACCATTATGGGGATACTGACAATTGGTGGACTTCGAAGTAATCAATATGTTCAAAGGTATCCCTTCCTAATCAACATTGGTTGGTTATCCATGGGGAAAAAAAATGAAAGAAACCATTCCCTAGAAAGAGACCAAATCAAACTAAAAGGGAATGGAAAGAAAATCATCATACCATTGGACCCTAAGGAAGAAAATCCATGGAAAAAATCTTGGGAAGAAGAAAAAGAGGCCTTAAAATTATACCAAGTCATGCAAGGATATCAAGACAATGTTGAGGATAAGTCACAATGATAATTGTTGCATGGCTCACCCTTTTCAATATGAAAAAAATTGGACACTAAACTGTACAAATGACAAATAGAAAACTACAAATAAAGAGCTAGATAATGCTGGTTGATTGAAGCCATCCCTCGAGATAAATTCCATTCATACTTCTTAGTTTGTATAGTTCATACTGTATATGAGAAAAAAATAAAATAGAATCTGACACTAATACCCAATTATGTGAAGCCAACCTCAACCACACCATTATGATTCAAGGAAAACAAATCTCTTTTGGTGCATGTTGATGAGGTATCTAAGAAAGTGGGAGAGAATGGTTGACTGTAGATCTTGGTGTAGTCTTTTACGGGACAAGCCATGATGTGGTGGGATACACATGCATCCTGACTACAAACATGGACTGTGGCAACTACATACTTCATTGAATGTTTTGGGGGAAGAATCTCTCAGCAGCAACAAACATTCCCAAGTGTTGGACATGCATTTTGGTTAAGTCTTGGGAATCATGTCAGAACGAGTCGCACAATTTTTTTGCTAAGGATAAATGCATGCACGAAGTAGTTGAAGCATGTTCAGGAGTCAACGTGAAAAAGGAGAAAAGTAGTTAGGATTTTCAGGACATTTTTTTCACATTGTAATGAGCTTAGCCCTATTGTAAAGCTATAAATTGTAATGGGTTTTTGGGTAGGAGGAGAGTTTTAGTAGTTGGTGAATTCATTATGGTTGAGGCTTCATTTTTGGCTAAGTTGTCAGAGGTTATGGATGAGGGTTTTGAGAGGTAGGATCACATTGTAGCAGAATGACTAGGTAGGTTTGAGTAATGGTTACTCTTATATCTTTTTGTAAGCGTAGTGCACAACTATAAGGAGAATATAAATGACTAATATAAGAAGCCAATTGTTGTGGACATAGCCTAGATTGGGGTGAACCACATTAAAACTTGTGTTTTGTTGTGATGTTATGTGTGTGATATGGATAACATGGATCTTTTGTATGTTTAGTATAATGAATATGTTAGTTATAATGCACAGTGATGCTAAAAGATTAGTATTTTGAATGTGTTATTCATATATGCTATAATAATGTTGTATAGTGAAGTAAATGGTAGATGAATGAATTTCAAGTAAAGTAATGTTGCACACGTGGTATGTTGAATTATAGTTAAAGGTTAATTAATATGAACCGTTCACACAGTAGATGAATGGATAATGCATAATATGGTTATGTTGAATGCCTCACTCCCCCTCATTACTGTGGAAACTTGGTTCCTGTAGCCCCTCTAGATGCCTCGGGTGAGACTTTTAGGTGATGTCAAAAGGGATGATGTCTAAGGGTTTTTTTGGTATGTTATCTTTGAACCTAGGGTCTTCCCACTATGCGCCAACACCAAGTTCAAATCAGGATTTGATCCTCTCACTCGTGTCAAATACTGTGAGAGAGAATGGCACAAAGTTGGGTACAAGGATGAAAGGGTTTGACCTCATATGTTTCCTAATGCATTGGACAATCTGCCTTATAAATGGTTTAAAATAGAAGAATCATGTGGAGAAACCTTCACCTAAAAGGACCTCAAAAAAAAACTTCATAAAATATTTTTCATTTAATCCCACAGAAACCAACTTGATTGATGCAGTCAAATAAATAAGAGATTACATTGAACAACCAAGCACAAAAATAAAACAGATAAAATGAAAAGCACAGGTTGACATAAGGTTGACTTTGACTTGCAATTTCATATCATGCCATAATCAAAGCATTTAGATCGCATATCGAATCGACATGGAAAATGAAAGTTTTCTCGAAAAAATATTTAGAGGGAGAAAGGACCACCCAGAGACAACCAAGCAAGTAAAATAAATATTGAAGGTGTTGAAGAAATATAACCAATAATCCTTATACCAAGTCAAATTTCCACCCACTTACAATGAATTCCATCAAGGAAAGTGTAAACTAGACGAATCTAAGCCGCTAGAATGGATAGACACAAAAATCAAGTTCAAATAAGTTGACATATCAAATGATGGTCGACCAAAAATGGCTTTCATTGGCGACTATTGGAATAAAGCGTAGACCACAAAGATATTCAATCTTCTAAAAGAGTATTAATATGTCTTTTCTAGCGACTACAAATATTTGAAAGGTTTGGTTAAAGAAATGGGTGAAATGAAAATTGAGCTAATACCGAGAGAAAAACCCATAAATAAGTGACCATATAAACTATCCCACAAGTATAAAAAAATTGTTCAAAAAACAATCTAGGGTACATTAGCAGCCATAATCATATACCCTATTTATAATTCAGAGTTGGCTAGCCTAATGGTGGTGCAACCAAAAAATCATGTCCCAGAAAACTTAGAATCTGTGTTGCATTTCGAGGACTAAACAAATTGGCAATCACCAATCCATTCCTCGCACCACTTTTAGATGAAATGTTCAATGAAGTTGTAGGGAATGAATGCTATTCATTCATAGATGGATTTTCAGGGTATAATCAAGTCCTAAATGCACAATAAGATTAGGATAAAACAATGTTTGTATAAGAATTTAGATATTTTTTCTATAGAGTTATGCCCTTGATGTGTTCTCATGAATTGTAGTCAAAGCATTTCAGGAATACATCTACAAAAAAAGGGCCATTTATTTCAATGACTGGATAGTTTACAGTCTGTTGAAAAACCACATACAATGACTCATACTAATGCTTGAAATGTGTCGACAAATACACATTTCTCTCAATATAAAGAAATACATGTTTACAATAGACATTGGTATATTGATTGGTCATGTCATCTACAAATATGGTATCAAATTAGACATGGAAACAATCAAATTCATCTTGGATTTAAAAGCACATTTCAACCCAAAATAAATCAAAATATTTCTGAGGCATACTAGGTATTACAAAAAATTCATCAGGAACCATTCTGACATTACCTTCCCCATCGAATAACTTTTTAAAAATGACATAGAATTTGTATGGAGTGAAAAATGTAATGAATCATTCAATATTTTGAAAAGAAACTTATTAGAATCCCCCATACTGATATTTCTTGACTAGTCGAAAAAATTTCATGTTCATGTTGACATGTCTAATGTAGCAGTCGATGCAGTCCTTCCACAACCAAGTGAAGACATAATCGACCACCCAAATGCATACACCATTTGGAAGCTAAATAAGGTCTAAAGGAAGTAATCAAACATGGAAAGAGAGGGTCTTGGAATTATATTCACCCTACAAAAAATTAAGGCACTATATATTGGATAATACATTCATGTTTTGAAAATATAATAAAGCTTTAAAGTACCTATTTAATAAGCCAATGAATCAAGGACATGTTTGCAGATGGTTCTTCATATTTTGGGAATTTTAGTACGTAATGGTTTGACCAGGAAAAAAATATATTGGACCCGACCATATATCAAGAATAAAAACCAGAGAAGAATTTCCTGGAATTGATGACAACCTTCTAGATGCTCATCTCTTTCGATTCGATTCAACTCTACAGGAATTGGCTGATATAGTTCCTACAAGATGGAAAAGTTCTAGAAAATTTACTAGAGATGAAAAGAAATGTCTTAGAAATGAAAGTTTCACCCTTCATACTCATGAATGGATGACTCTACAAATTAGGGCCAAACGACATATTAATATGTCTTTCTTTGGAACATGAGAGTGAAAGCATTATCGAAGAAGCACATTCTAGGCCAATAGGAGGATACTTTCATGTAGAAACCACTATAAGGAAAATATTNCTACAAATTAGGGCCAAACGACATATTAATATGTCTTTCTTTGGAACATGAGAGGGAAAGCATTATCGAAGAAGCACATTCTAGGCCAATAGGAGGATACTTTCATGTAGAAACCACTATAAGGAAAATATTACAAGTAGGAGTTTGGTGGCCCAAGTTACATAAAGACTGTCGAACCAAAATAAAAAAATGTCACAGTTGCCAAAGAATGGTGCAACCATTATGAAAGGACGAGATGCCACTAAATTCAATAAATTCCAACCTACCTTTTAAAATTTGGGAAATCGACTTTGTTGGACATTTTCCAAATAGATCCAAACACATTGGAGCCAGATACATAATCACTGTAGTTGAATACCTAACAAAATGGGCGAAATCATAGCCAATCAACACATGCACAAAAAAGGTAATGACAAAGTTCATATATGAAAACATCATCACTAGATTTAGATGCCCTTTAAGAATAATACATGATCAAGGGACACACTTTGTTAATGGAAATATAAATATATTGATGCAGGAAGTCTTGATCGACCATAGAAAGACATCACCATACCATCCCTAAGAAAATGGAGTAGTCAAATAATGTAACAAGACTTTGCACAAGGGGTTAACAAAATTCTATGGTGTTAATAGAGATGACTGGGATGAAAAAGTACCAACTTTCCTATGGGTATACTACCATGATTATAAATTATCTACTGGACATACCCATTTAAAACTTATCTATAGCCAAGAGGTTGTAGTTCCACTCATTTTTTGGATGAATGCAGAAAGGGTAGCCTCTGTTTTAGACTATGACCTCACTATGGAAAGGTAGGAGAGGATTCACTAACTAAATAAGCTTAAAGAACAATGTTTTACCACCATCCATCACAAATAAGTACACAAGAATACAAAAAAGGCATGGCATGATAGACACCTAATGAAGAAATACATCAAAATAGATGACTTGTTACTTTTGTATGACAATAAGGTTAAGGGAAAGTCAAGGAACATGGAAACTGCATGGCTAGGACCTTATGTAATAAAGGATATCAGACTAATGGGAACAATGAAATTAAGAAAACTCCAAGGAAATGTTCTGAACAAGGTAGTCAACGACACTTGAATAAAAAATTACCACCCCCAAAAAAAGAAAAAGAAGGAAAAGAAGAAGAAAAAAGAAGGAAAAGAAGAAGAAAAAAGAAGAAAAAAAAGAAAAGGGTAAAAAAATGACCGTTGGTGAAAACTCCCTCGGGGGAACCA